>JAZKJV010005662.1:0-185000 GCA_037367405.1 Ottelia alismoides | reverse complement strand
TGTTTGTTATGTACCGTCAGGCCATCATTTTTAATCCTTATAGCTAATCAATGAAGGTCTCTAGATCGTAGCAATATGTTATAATTTCAACAAGTCTTAGGGCCTGTTTGGTTGCAGGGTTGGGCAGGGTTGGCCCAACCCTGGTTCTATTCACAAGGGTACTTCCTCCTCACAGATTACTATTCACCACCCCAACCCAGCCCAACCCAACCCAGTCCAACCCAGCAACCAAACAGGCCCTTAAGGTCTTAGATAAATTGTAGTGCAGTGTGTGGAGACCTCAAGAGCCAGTTTGGTAACTAGTTTGGATATCCTCCTATGATTAGTAGCGATTTGGTTGGTTAGGAGAGTTGGATAGACTTGGAATGATAAATGTGATCTAATGTGACACTAATTGTGTGTTATATTAGCTTTTTTAAAGGTTACAATATGTTTTATTAATTTTTTATTTAAACTTGTTTACAAAATATTATAACAAAAAAATGACGATCCATACAACTAATTCCAACCCACGAATGTAAGGATAGAGTAGGAGGATATACCAGATTACTCCTAGATAACGTGATAACCAAACATATCCAAATGAAGGTGACGAAGTGGGACCAGACCCTGATCCATGATGGATTGAGGTGTTCAGTTCCGGAAAGAGTGAGATAGAGGATAAAATGCGTGTATGCATTTGTTGTAGCCAAAAAAACATTGATAATAAAAACATTATTTATCTGGATTCATATAATATTACTGGTATCACATATTAACAAAGATATAATAACCCACTGGAGATTCAGACTCCAATTACAGAAATTAAATAGGAACCGATTAAAGATTTTATTTTTTTTAAAGAAGGTAAGATTCAGATAAGGCATGGAAAATAATCAAATTGCAGCAAACATAATAGTAAAAGAATCGGAGAAGAGATTATTGAAGCATCCAAGGACTGCCCTTATATAGGTTATCGCAAGATAATATCGGTGCATAAAGTACTGGTGGTATGCTCCCAGGATATGACGATGCACGATCTTCATGGATTCATACATATGAAATTGTCCTCGAAAGTACTTCACAGAACAACATCCAAGAGATTAGAGAAAGATTTTCACGGTGGAAGGACATAACGAGAATGTGATGCTTGTACTTAAAGGAAAAACTATCTTGGGAGGGGTTTTAGCAAGGCCCCTTTGATTTTTGTATCTGCCCATTCAACTAGCATATGTTCAGAGTCAAAATGGTATATATGGGGCATTATTTCAAGTCACACAGCAGTTGGATTTCAAATTAATCCTACAACAAATGTATCGAGGTATGAATTGACTCTCCTGACCGGTCTAAAGTGAAGAGGAGTAGAATATACATGCATATGTGGTCATCCGTTTGTCCTCTCTATTATTGCTACAAGAGTTTGAGATGATGAATCATATATAAGTCCATCCAAATTTTAGCACTACTCCACGTAGTCCTGAAAAATTCACCCAAGACTCCATATTTCAAATTGGAGAATTCCAACTTTCCCTCCCAACTAACTTGGCTTCTAAGTTGAAACTAATTTAGTTATCAAATGTAATTGCATAGCTTTACCAAACTAAAACCTAATTACATCAAATCAAGTAAAAAATCACCCACGAATTCTCTAATTTGATAAAGAGAGTCAAAAGGAAGCAAACGGCATTTTCGACCACCATACTTTGTTCGTAGTGAAGTCGCCTTCAAGTTTGAACTTCTACCCAAGGTTACTACTTTCACCCTTAATAAGAACGAAGTGGAACTATGTCTTGAACTTCAAACGTTAGTATTAAAGTATACGGTAGCAATAACAGAGTGTCAACAAGTTCTCCAAACAACTCGTTACTACCACATTGAACCTACTTTCTGAGATCTCCACTAGGACATGTTGGGTTGCGACTGTGTCATAAGCCTAGACTTCGAGTCTCTTAATCAATGGATCTATTATATTATATTTGAATCCAATTAAATCTACAATCATCAAACCTCGATAAACCAAATCCCTTAACATCCTAAGTCAGATATGCATGTGTATCTTTATTTTTTGAATGAACTTTGAACTTTTAATCTTGGCAATTATGTTTATGTTGTTGCAACGTACTAAGATCGTATGAACTAGTTGACTGATGAATCCATGATTCATTGTATTTAGGCTTTCATTCTTGTTAAAGTCCTTGTGAAAAACGTGTCACCCGGCCTGCTTCTCTATCCCTGCAAAAGAGACAGAAATAAGTTCGCGATCGTTGTATCGACCGGGTGGTTTTGTCAGAAAAGATTAATGGTTAATTAATCTTCTTTTATTTTATTTATACTCCTAAATAAGATGTATAGTGTCAAGTACGGGACTGTCCAACTCAGGGAGGCAAACTATGGGAACTAGGGAAAATCGGTAGAAAAGCTTTAGGTTTTGGGTTTCCTTATTTTTATTATATTTTTTAGGGATTTTTCTGAATTTTATTTACTTTTTATGAATTTTATATTGTTTTTGTGAATTTTAAGATATTTTGTATGTTAAATTTTTTTTTAATTTTTATCTAATTTTTATTTTGTTATTTTTATGTTTTAATTTTGTTTTACTATTTTTATGGACTTTTCGAAGGTTTCTAGGATTTTTATGAGATTTGGTTTATTTTTAAAGAGAAAGGACTATTTTTTATTGATAATTGTGATGGTTTTTTTATTTTTACGATTGAAAATAGGATGAAAATATTTTTATTTTATTTTTATTAGAAAGTAAGTGAAATTATCTTTAAATGATAGGTTGTGTGTTTTTAGGTGATTTGTATTCATTTAGTTACGAATTTTTTGAAGTTTTTATGAATTTTGTATTTTTTTATTGGTTGTAATATTCATTTTTTATTTTATTTTTGGTTTGTTATGCAAAATATGGTAAAGTATACTACAGATAACTTTTATAGGATTTTTAAAAGTATTTTGATATTTTCTTATTATGTATAAGATATGTATACTACTATGTATACAGTATGAGGGGTATAGATGCAATTTTCTAGAAAGTTTGGGGCGCGTTGTGTAAAAATGGCAGAAGTGAAGGCTTCATGCATGATAGTTCCAGACATCATGTGGTTGGCACGTACTTCACCCTGCAGCCGGACCTTATAAGAATATTGGAAATGTGTAGGGCGTGATTTGCAATTATTCCCCGCCCCACGTGGCTGACCTGTATTGGAACCTTGTTGCGACACGTGACGTATTAAGGTCCGTGCGATCACGGATGATCGTAGTGCTGGAGTTCAATCTGGAATGAGGCTTTTTTTCTTCCCCCAATCTGTTCGAACGGACTTCGGGCGATGAGGCTTCGAGGGTGGGTCAAAAAACGAGATTCGATGGTTGCCAACAGATTTGAAATGGGAGCGTTCTCCTCCAAATTCTCTTCGTGTGGCATTTCTAATTTGCTCGTTGATGCTCTCCCTCTTTGGGTTGCACGCATCAGCAATGGTTTCGAGCTTCGTATGTCAGATGGCGTTGTTCTCAAGCTCAAGTTCTTCCCCACATCAATATGTTCCAGGTAGTGTTGGTTCGTCTCGCGGCAGATGGAGATTCGAGACGGAGGTTGATTATCTTCTAACGGTTTCGATCTAAGAGGATATGGACAGATCTGTAATTAGCCTCTAGATGAAATTCCTGACGGCTGCACTTTCGATCTCAGGTGATGCATATCTCAGATGACGCTTGATGATGCTATTCTCCAACAAATTGCTTGCACCCCAGGACCTGTAAAATGATGAAATAAGGCTCGAGGATGCTATCCTCGACCTGAAATTAGATGCAAAACTGAATGGAATGGATGGTGATTCGATCCTCAACGGATGGAAGAAATGACTCGACGAAGCTCAGATCTTAAGGATCTAAGATGATCAAAAGATTAAGAAAGGTTACGGATATGCGAAAAAGTGACAGGGGAAGTGATGAAGATAGTTGGAGGACGAATTGAGGAGGGTTTGGTATGGGATTGTATTAGAAACAGAGAGAATAAGAAGGAGAATAGTAGAGAAAATGAGACCAAAGAGGGAGAGAAACATAAGAGGAGATGGATGAATAGAGAGAAGCTAAGGAGGCTAACCTATAATGGAGCTGAAGGACGTCGCCTGTGGAATGGAGCAGATGCTCCTGTTTCTCACCTCAAGGCGCGACGACGGCACTCGCAGAGGCTGGGCCACGCGCGGCGGAGCAGAGCTACGACACCGGCAAAGTCGATCTCGCCGTACCTCGCTCAACAACGCTCAAGGGGGTGGATGTCACCCACTCTCTCGACCTCGGAGCTCTGGAAATGGAGGATGCAAAATGGCAGATGGATCTCGGAATCCGGGTGGGTATAAATAGGAAGAATGAGATCGGGTCAACCCCACCGGTGACTGGATCAGGAGGAAGTTGGAGAACGGTCGGCCGTGGGCGGTTGAGGAGGTTGGAGAAGACGAGGAGGCCGGCGGCGTGTGGAAGATGAAGGGAAAGGAGCTCCATCGGGGAAGAAGGGGAAAAGAGGTAAGTTGGAGAGAGAAAGGAAGAGTTAGGAGAGAGAAAATTAAAAAAAAAATAAAATTAATATAAATAAATAATAAAAATAATTAATTAATTAATTATAAAATAATGTCAAAAGTAATTAATTAATTAACATAATTAATAAATTATTTAAGTAGTTAATTAAGTAATTAAGTATATAATTAAGTAATTAAATAAATAAAATATTAATGTATTAAATAATAATATAAGTTACAGTTTATCGTACAAAATACCAATACGGACCCGAAAATCGCGTTTTTCGCATTAACTCTGATTTTAGCGAAACTAGTGTCATTTTGTAGATAGTTGAAAAATATAATTTCTGGGACAGAATTTGCTCAATTCGAAGTTCATACGACCGAGTTATGAGGTCCGAAAGGAAAAAGTAGCGGGGTTTTGTTGGTATTTTAGATTAATATATTTTTATATACAATTTTATAATATTTTAGGAAGAAAATTAAGTTAATCGAGTTTACGGTTAATTGATTAAAAATATGGGAAGTTTGTACATATAGTACATATAGACAACAGGTCTAAAAAGACGAAACTCACCGATTTTATTCGATTATTTTTTGATATTTTTCATAAATAGTACTAAGTATAAAATGAGTTTTAAAAGTGAGTTTGATCCTTTGGATTTTTCTATAAATAGTTATTAAACCTCGGAAGTCAGCTTTTGTGGCTTTTATGATTCCATTGCGGTTAATTATTTTTTGTATTGAAATATTTTCTGATATATTTATAAAATAATATATGTTTTTATGAAAAACTTTTACAAAATAAGTATTTTAATTTGAAATTTTCTTGGTGATAAATAAAATAAGTGAAGTATTTACATGATGATAAATGGGTAATTTATATTTTTGGTCTTTGTTTTCTTTATATTTTTATAAGTTAGGATCCTTATCTCCCCCTACTTATTTCTTTTGTTGCCCCGGTCAATATTGACCTGATCTCGGGATTCGGATCAGTCTGCATATATTTTATATCTACAACCTTCTTTTCTTTTATTTTCTTTTTTCTCTTTATTCTTTATTTTGTAAAAATTAGTGTTAATTATATAGTATTAATAGTTGCGGTTAGAATGATAATTAGTTGGAATTAGTGCTTATTTACATGTATTTTACCAAAGATTTTAGCCAAAATGAAAGAATAAAGGTGATGAATCACGGATTCATCACCTTTGTAAAACACATAATTAATTAAAACCAGTTTTCACTTTTTACCACACTAACATTATTTGTTGATAATGTGAAATTTGCACTTGTTTATACCAAATAAAAGAATAAAAGGAGGAAAAATAAAAAGAAAATAAGAAGGTTGTATATATAAAATGAATTTTAAAAGTGAGTTTGGTCCTTTGGAGTTTTCTATAAATAGTTATGAACCTCGGAAGTCAACTTTTGTGGCTTTTACGATTCATTGCGGTTAATTAATTTTTGTATTCAAATATTTTTCTGATATTTTTATAAAATAATATATATTTTTGTGAACAACTTTTACAAAATAAGTGTTTTAATTTGAAATTGTCTTCGTGATAAATAAAATAGGTGAAGTATTTACATGATGATAAATGGGTAATTTATATTTATGGCCTTTGTTTTCTTTATATTTTATAAGTTAGGATCCTTATCTCCCCCCTACTTATTTCTTTTGTCGCCCCGGTCAATATTGACCTGATCTCGGGGTTAGGATCGGTCTGTATATATTTTATATCTACATCCTTCTTTTCTTTTATTTTTCTTTTTCTCTTTATTCTTTTATTTTGGTAAAAATTAGTGTTAATTATATAGTATTAATATTTGTGGTTAGAATGATAATTAGTTGGAATTAGTGCTTATTTAGATGTATTTTACCAAAGATTTTAGCCAAAATGAAAGAATAAAGGCGACGAATCACGGATTCATCACCTTGGTAAAACACATAATTAATTAAAAACCAGTTTTCACTTTTTACCACACTAACATTATTTGTTGATAATGTGAAATTTGCACTTGTTTATACCAAATAAAAGAATAAAAGGAGAAAAATAAAAAGAAAATAAGAAGGTTGTATATATAAAATGAATTTTAAAAGTGAGTTTGGTCCTTTGGAGTTTTCTATAAATAGTTATGAACCTCGGAAGTCAGCTTTTGTGGCTTTTACAATTCATTGCGGTTAATTAATTTTTGTATTGAAATATTTTTCTGATATTTTTATAAAATAATATATATTTTTGTGAACAATTTTTACAAAATAAATGTTTTAATTTGAAATTGTCTTGGTGATAAATAAAATAGGTGAAGTATTTACATGATGATAAATGGGTAATTTATATTTTTAGCCTTTGTTTTCTTTATATTTTTATAAGTTAGGATCCTTATCTCCCCCCTACTTATTTCTTTTGTCGCCCCGATCAATATTGACCTGATCTCGGGGTTAGGATCGGTCTGTATATATTTTATATCTACATCCTTCTTTTCTTTTATTTTTCTTTTACTCTTTATTCTTTTATTTTGGTAAAAATTAGTGTTAATTATATAGTATTAATATTTGTGGTTAGAATGATAATTAGTTGGAATTAGTGCTTATTTAGATGTATTTTACCAAAGATTTTAGCCAAAATGAAAGAATAAAGGTGATGAATCACTGATTCATCACCTTGGTAAAACACATAATTAATTAAAAACCAGTTTTCACTTTTTACCACACTAACATTATTTATTGATAATGTAAAATTTGTACTTGTTTATACCAAATAAAATAATAAAAGGAGAAAAATAAAAAGAAAAGAAGAAGGTTGTATATATCTAAGTATGTATAGACTGATCCTAAATCCCGAAAGCAAGTCAACATTGACTTGATTGACGAGAAAATAAGCATGGGGAGATAGTGTCATTAATTTATAAAAATCTAAGAAAATACAAATTACAAAATATATATGCATTATATTCACAATGCATAAATCATGTACTATTTTATTTACCATAAAGATCACTTCAAATTACATTATTTACTTCATGAAATTTGTTTCTATATATATATAAACAAGAAAAATATTGCAAAAATTATTTAATGTATAGATAAGATGGTACACCAAACCGAATAGGGCCATAAAATAGGAACTCAAAGATAAATATCTACCCCTTATAAGCTCAAAATTCATTGAACTCACTTGATTGTACTCATCATAAAAAGTCCTTAACATGAGGATGGTTTCAATAAAATCAGAATTAACATGCTAAATTCAGCCTTTTGAGTATTATGATATCTAAACAATTGTATATTATTATATTTATACTTTAATATTTCCCCTTATTTTATAGTAAATATAAATAACTCAATCAAAATATAAAAAGTTAAAAAGAACAAAAAATAATTAAGTTTATCTATTATATCGACAAAATGTACCCATATTGTACCACATGCATTTATACTTGTATATAATATTATTAAAATAAATTGAAAATATAATTATAATCATTAAATAATAATAAAATATATGTGTTATTTTAATATTAATCAAATAAAAAATAAACATATTATTTTATATAGGTAACTTATACATATATATATATTCGTGTATTTAAATAATTTAACTACTTAAATTATATAATTAAGTTTATTAAAATAAGTATTGAAATCATTTATAAATTAATACTATTTACCCATTAAATATTAATTATTATTCAATATAGAATGTGTTTTATACATTGTATATAGGTCTTTTATTCTTTTATGTTTTTATCTTGTAATGTTCTTACCACGTGGCAACTCCCATTGCTTTGTTCCTATATGTTGACCAAAGTCAATGGAATCTCCCTCCTCATTCCATCATCTTCTTAGCCTTCTTATTCCTCAATCTTCTCTCCTATCTTCCAGAACTCTCTCTGTCCAACTAAACAAACCACCAATCGGTATCCAAATTTTTCGTGGTCTCTCGTCATAAATAATTGGTAAATGGAATAAATTCACCTTTTCCAATTTGCGCACTATCCAAGTTTTATATATGGATCATATGAACACCAATTCACCCCAACTCACTTTTATCATCTATTATTTAAAATACTTTAAAAACAGTTAGGGCTCATTCATGAAATGCCTGTTATGGAACCTATTTGTACGATGTTTTGCGATTTTTCCTTTCTTTTGTACATAGCTCATTTTTACTTCTTTATTTTGGTTTCAATTTTGTTTTATTCCTTATATGTTCTACTTTTCTATAAAAATATAAAATCAACTAAAAACAAAATAAAAAATAAAAATAAAAATAAAATAAAAATATGTTTTTTCTATACAGGTCAATATTACATATACTCTATTTTTCTTTATTTTTATATTTTTTATTCCACAAAATTAAATACCAAAAAAAAATATTTCCAAGTATATTATTTCATGTTATTATGATAAGATATGATATTGTAATACTATTGATACGAAAAAACTAAAAATCATAAAACATCTATTGATATTTTATGCCTAAAAATGATTTTTTAAATTTGTATCGGATGAATCTCTATTTCATCTTTTATTCTATCATTTGGCTTTAAAAATATTAGCTAATGCATGTAAATATCATTATTTTGTACAAAAT
Organism: Ottelia alismoides; assembly: GCA_037367405.1. Lineage (NCBI taxonomy): Eukaryota > Viridiplantae > Streptophyta > Magnoliopsida > Alismatales > Hydrocharitaceae > Ottelia > Ottelia alismoides. The sequence continues at coordinate 175,909 of JAZKJV010005662.1, read as the reverse complement.
AACATTCATTATTTATTCATTTTATTGTATATAAATACAATTTTTAATATCAAAATTAGAGAATGAAGAAAAGAAAAGAAAAGAAAAATAATAAAATGCCAAAAGTATTTTATGACCCTAAACTCTGATATCAAGGCATCTTGATGACTGGGTAGACAAGGAATAAAGTAGGGGGAGATAAGGGTCAATAATCACTAATAAATCCCATTTATTTATTCTTCAATAAGTCCTTTTTGAATCCTTTTTATTTTACATTATTATACCTCAAATAAAGAAGCTTTGTACATGAAAGTTGTAGATTAAAATAAAAATGAAAATTAGATTTCATAAAAAATAATATACAATATACAAGTTATGCTCAAAATAAAAATCTGAAATCCCAACTTCCTAAACCCATATCTCCTAAATAAAAACACCTTTGATTTTATATAACTTTCAACAAGATATTTAATGAAGGTGATTTCATATTTTTTTGAAGTTAAGGTGTGAAGGTTAGGTTTTGGATCCCTATTGTATACTTTACCGATATAAAATATTCATTTATTTATTTATTATTATTTCTATAATTTTATATTTTTATGTTTTTGTAAATATTATTTACAGTATATGTACATATTTATAATAGAATAAAACCACAAACAAAACATCAAAATAAAGTATGTATACAAAATACATAGATGAACATACAATACTTATACCTATATATGTAATACCCCGATTTACTTAAGTGTAAATATTATATTAGAAAAATACAATAAAATATATTTATATATATAAAAATAAGTTATAAATATTATATTAAAATCAAAAATAAAAATAAAAATAAAATACACAATATATATGAATATACCTATAAAAACCCTAAAAATTAACTTGTAATAAATAAGTTAAAAAATAAATAAAAATAATATTAAAATAATAAAAAATAATAAAATTTTTTTATAACTTACAATTAATAAAATCATTTATTATTTATTATTAAATTTACAAATAATTTTAGGTCTAGCCAGTTAACCTTGGTCAACTCTCTGACCAAGGTCCTATTTCTCAGACCTAGTTTTGATCCTCTCTTCTTCAATTTTTGCAGCTCGAATCTTGCATTTTTTTGGGAAGATTCCTCTTCCATTTTTTCTCCTTGATCTTCCCTCATACATGCCCGCTCGTTGGATTGCATCACTTATTCTGTTGTTGTTCCTCGATCTTCACCACCCTCCTGTCACTTGTACATAACATCCACGCGAGCTACTTCTCGAATTTGAATCCCCTTTGGCCAATGTTCTGGCTCTCTTTAGTGTTCTCCATATTGAAGTTGGTGACAAGAGCTTCTCTAGGCTTTGGAAGTGAGGCAAGGCGATGTCTGAAGGTCAGGTTCACCATCTCTGGCCAGCATTGGCCATGAGGTATCTATATTCTAGCTTCGGCCAGTCGAGGTACGTTTTCTTTGCATTTTTAGGTAGACATTAGTCATAGGATTTAATTGCAGTCCTTATATTAGGTTTTGCTTAATTGCACTAGTCCTAATTAGTAGATTCGTAGTTCACCGAAGCCTAGCTCCGACGAACCATCCACCTTGCTTCTGATCGTCTACCGACCCACATGACAATCTCCTCTTCTTGCCTTACATTTCTCATACACATCACCGTACTTCACTCAACCAGATCCACTGTGTATCAGGAAGTTGGTTCTCCGACTCCTTCACTCGTTGTAGCACCTCTAACCAACTCTACTTCCAACCCATTCCCCTCGCTAATGGGTTGAGGCAATTTTCTCTCGACACTAGTTTTTTCTTATGAATGATTGGAGGCCAAAGAACCAACTGGAGGTGATTTTGGAGCTTGCTTGATGTTCCTAAAGCTCCCGAGATTCTATGACCTCTTAGGAGCCCTCCGGCCAACCCTGAAGCTTTTGCACCTTCCAGCCGATGGAGGATCCTTGCAAGAATCTTTTGGGCTATTTTGGAGCAACAGAGTACGTCGGAGGAGGAGGATCTTGCCGAAAGAAGCTCACCCTAGCGGGGCTTCTTCCCTGTTCTTCCTCTGCCCTCCTCCACTGTCGGATCAAGGCCATCTCCCAAAATGGACAACAACCTTTGGATGTAGAGCCTTGATGTCGTTGATCTCCTTCATGGGATTGAATTTGATCCATCCAAGGCGAATCATCATCGTACAATCAGAGCGTGACGTGTGGATAAGTGGGATCATGAGAACTATCCACTCGCTTTAAGAAGGGGGTATTTTACTTCTTTAACCCCCTTGTTTTTTGTATTTAATATTTAATATATAAGCATCCATGTACCATTTTAATATTTCTATAATATTTGCAAAAGACCCTCGTAGTTTTCTTAATTATGTTTGAGTCCAATCTATGTCACCTCACGTGTCATCCCACGTGAGGTGGTATTTTTCTAGGAATACCCTCATGGGTATTTGTATTTGATTTTGATCCAAGAATTTATTATTGCATTTATATTATTTTGGGAAAATTGCAGAAAATACCTTGACTTATATTTATTTACATATATGCCATTGTTAGTTCATTGATCTTCATCCATTTATTTTATTTATTAAATATAATGTATGTGCTCCAAAAAACTCTAAAAGTAGGATTAGGTGTCTGTTAGGGTGTAGATTCACATTATAATTTTGGATTTCATTTTTAGGCAATTTAATTGTTTTATAAAAATACATATTTTTGCCCTATTTGACTTTAAAAACCCATAAAAATATAAAGTCATTTTGAAAAATTCCCAAAAATATATGTTTTGTTCATTTACGTATTTTAAGCTTTCAAACCAAAAACCACTAAAAATAGAAAAAGGAAACTCATGAAAATTAAAAGAAATCCTTTACAAAAATAAAAAATTCTGAAAAACTCAAAAAATATCATTATCTATTTTATAATTTTCTTAATATTATTAGTTGCATATTAAAATTGACTTAAATAATTTCAGATACTATTTTCTATTTTTCCTCTTCATTTCAATTCAGCCTATTTATTTAATTCTTATTTGGGACATCTTTGACTTTAAAAATCCACAAAAATTCCCCATTAAACCGCCTTTGGAGGAGAGAGAAGCTTTGGAGAAAAAAAGGTGATTTTGGGAGATCTTCATTTTCTTCCTTCTCTAGGTCATTTCTTCCATTTCTTTCGATTGTTTAGCCTTCTACTATGGGTTAGATGTTCGATTGGATTCGTTTTTCGCATCTGGAGAGGTTTTGGTTTGGTTTTTCTGATCTGGGATTGGTTTCTTTCACTTGAAACCATTCTCCAGGTTTCTACGATCTTTTAAAAGCTTTTTGCATCGAAGGCCTTGCACAAGTTTTCTGTTGAAGACTAGGTTACCTTGATCTTCACTTTGGTGAAGATCTGGTTCCTCTACAGTTCGTGCCTCGTTGCAGATCTGAGTGGCGGCACTAGGGTTTTTTCTCTTCCTCAATGGAGAACTTCTATTCTTTGCTGGAAGAGGTGGTTGCTGGGCGCTTAGGGTTCACGTGGTTCACCGCGTAGACCTCATTAGTTTTGGAAGTTGCCTATAATGGCGGATATGGAAAATGATAACATAGGTGCACTTCCTACTGTTATTGGAAAGTCAAAGGATGGTGACGAAAGGTTATTCAATGTGGGAGATTTCCCTCCAATCATGTTTGGTAAGAAATAAGATTTAAAAAAAGTTACCGAAAAAGCTCCTGACGCATCAAAGATTCCGTCCAGAATTTCTTATGCCTCCGCGACAAAATATTCACATTTTTCCCCTGTTATCAGCAAGGCTCTCCCTATTAGGGAAGTCTCTAAGGTAGATGGAGAAATTGTAATTGAGATTACTGAAGAAGAAATGTTAGTGCTCCAGAAACCCTTCTCCAAATACCTAATAACAAGGTTTACTAAATCAAGAGCTGAGCTATTAGAATTTAGAAATTTCTTGAAAAATAGATTCCAGCATCTGGGAGAAGTATCCTTGGGAGCTCTTGACTCAAGACATATACTGGTCAAATTTGAGGAGGAAAAGGATTTTATATCCTCCTATGCCTTGGGAGATATCAAATTCAAGAATGAATGGGTCTCTATTATCAGGTGGTCTCCTTATTTCAGACCAAATCTGAGAAGTACTCAATGTCCAATCTGGATTGGGCTTTTAGGACTAAATGTGCATTTTACAAAATCCTGGCATCATTAAATCTATTGCTCAGGCCGTAGGGAAGTATATCTGTGTTGATAAGAATGTGATTGAATTTACAAGGCCCAACTATGTCAGAATTTATGTGGAGATTGATTTACTTGCCCCTCTATAGGAATATGTGGTTATAAAAAATGGAACCCAAACTTTCATACAAAAAATAGTGTATGAAAGGTTGCCCAAGTTTTGTTCGTCTTGCTGCATTATCGGGCACAATGAATCGAACTGCAATAAAAAGAAGATTGGAGGAGAAGCTAGGCTGGAGCATATCGTAGGCCCTGTAGGAGGTCATCCAAAAATCCGGAAAGCAACAGGAACATTATTTCCTCTTATTCCAGGTTCAAGCTCCCAGCAACAGGATCTCGATAAGATCCTTGAAGAACAAGATCAGACTAAGGCTCAACAAGATTCACCTCTTGAAGAAAAAGGTTCGAAAAACTTGAATCCTCTACAGCCACAACATGTTCTTGATGTTGCCTTGATTCTGAGTGGGGAGCTTCAAGATCAGATTAATCCACAAGTTGAAAGCCAAAATTTGAATTATAGGAAGGCCAAGAGTGTTTTGCAGGATGGAATTGAGCATCCGGCTGAAATAGTTAGAAGAAATGAAGACTTTAATATCAGGGTTGATGAAGAGGTCTGCCTTTCAAAGGAAGTTGCTGCTCCCTATCCTTATTCTCCTCATTTTTTCCGCACATCTGAAAAGGAGAGCGAGGATGGGTGGACCAAGGTCCTCTCTAAAAAGAAGAGCAAGAGGATTGAAGGATCAATTGACAAGTCAGGACAGTCTTTGAGTCATCCTATGCTCTTGAAAAAAAGGGTTTTTAAATTTAACACCTACCGAACCTTCTCAAGTGGATTGGACTACAACAACTATGGATGTTGATGACGGGATTAGATGATGGTGGGATCATCACTTCTTCACCAGAGGTTCAAGAGGGAATATGCAGTCCTGAACAACAACGTTTTGATGATTACATCAAAGAGGGTTTACTCAGGTCAAGAAGCCCTCTAATAGAGAAAAATATTCGGGATTAAAGACTGATCGATATGGTTTCGTTTCTCCAGTTCCTTTCAAGATCGAGAAGGATGGAAAAACCATTTCACCTGGTGGTTCTGCTCCTCTTCAGTCCATTGTTGTACCTGCTGAAACTCAATTTCATCATCTTAATTTTCCTATTTTAAACCCCCATTCTTAAATGTGTGTCAATGAAAACCAGACAAATCCTTGTAATTATCAAGATCTTGTAATAAATTAAAAACTACAAAAAATCGCAAAATTAAAATCCGTTGTGTTTTTAGCCCTAAAAATACCCTCAAAAATATTTTCTGGCTTTATTTGACCTCATCTCCGTTTTTTGGTCACACGAAACTTGTAGATCTCATCGAGATCTACAACTTTCATGTTTTGAGTTTTTCCAAATTCAGCCATCTATCTCTCATAATTCATTTTCTAACTTCGAATAATCTGATTGGGCCATGTGTCTCTTTCTGGTTGAGCCACGTGGTTGCATCACCTCGCGCCACGCGCCTGTGCCCAGCAGTCGTCAGATGAAGGTCAAGGAGCTTTCATCGCAACTGCCCATCCCGCACTCAATGTCAGTGACGAATCCGATAATACAACGTCTAAAAGATTGTGTTTTTATCTGTTCGTGCGTAAAATGATTTGTCGCGCGTTGTAGGCGGCAATCGGAATCGGTCAAGAAATAACCACACAAAATGTTCTTCAATTTTATTAATGTGGTTTTATTTTTATTTTACTTGGGCAAGTCCCAGAGTCGACCACAAGGAGGCAAAGGAACAACCTAGAGTTGTGTCTATCAAAATTCATGTGCGGTTTTTGAGGCGATCTTTTTTTGAAATTTTTAATGCAATAAAGGGTGCAATATGCAGGTTTGGCCTATTTTAGGGACTAAAATGACAATTTCATTCAAATGATGTCCGAAAAATATGAAACTTGGCCGAGATGTAAAATATGATGAAATAAATGCACTTTAATTTTTTTTTCGAATTTTTGGATGCAATATGAATTTTTTGTGAATTTTTTAATGCAAATAGAATGAATTTCAATATCTAATTATAATAAATATTAAACCTAGTTATTTCAAGGAATAAAATTATCTAAGATCTATCATTAGGTGATTGATCTCAGAAAAATCCTAAACCTCGAAAATGTGAGATCTAATATCTATTAAAAATCAAATACTGAAATATGCAAAATGATTTTTACAGGGCAAATTATCATGCAAATACAATTCTTTTTGGGAGCAATGTCCAACATAATTAATTCTACAATATTTTATTTTTCGGGATTTTTTAAAGCAACGATTAATCAAATATGAATTTCAGAGCACAAATTGGGCAAAATATGAAAATTTCCATAGAATAATTAATTATTAATTAACCATTAATCACAAAAATGTCCATAATATGTCAAAGCGTAGAGAATTAAATGACAAACAAAATTCTATTTTTGAATTAATAAAATGATGTAGAGAGAGGGTTCAAAACTAAGGGAAAACAAAGGGATGAAAGTGCAATTACATTAAATATAACAAATAAAAAGTTGCAACAGAGGGGCATATATGTAAATACCTAAACCCTTGGGGGTTCTTCTGCAAAATTCCCAGAGGGGCACGTGCGCAGCACGTGCCCTCTAGTCGGCGGGGGGTCTGCTGCAATATGGAGAAACGACAGGGGGTCTTCGCAATTTTGCCACAGTCACGTGCGGAGCACGTGACCTGTGGGTGACGTGCAGCTGACGGAGGTGCTGTCATCCCCCCATATGCACGTGCCTCGCACGTGGGGGGTCTCGGGCTGTGTGCCCGGTGGTAGAGCGGAGGGTGGTTACCGGTGCGTGGGCTGTCCAGGCGGAGGAGGCGCGGGCTCCTGACTGTGAGGAGCAGTAGAGGGGCTCTGAAGGATGACGGAGCCGATGAAGGTGGAGGTGGTTGGCGGAGTCGCGAGCGGCGTAGCGTCAGAGGCGGTGTCGATTGGAGCAGATGAAGGCGGAGGTGCGGAAGGCGTGGCGGTTCTGGGCGGCGATTGACAATGCGGAGGAGGGTCGTCGGCGTTGAAGTGTTGGCGATGAAGGTCGAAGACGCTGACAGTGTCGTTGGCGTTGTGGTTGTCGGAGTTGATGGAGATGTTGGCTCGAGGCGGAGGAGAACGATGGCGATGACCGGTGGTTGTCGATGAAGTGGTTAGCGCGAAGCTCCTGAGCGGAGGTGTAGATGTTGTACGGCGGAGACCGGTCGGAGAAGGCGATGCTCGACGGAGAGCGGTGGAGTCGTGGATCGAGAGAGAGCGAGAGAGATAAAGATAGAGGAATGGAACGGGAAGATACATGGGGGAAAAGGTAGGGCTCGACGACGCGGATGCCTGAGCGAAGCAGCGGCGGAGGGATGAGCTGCGGCGAGGAGCGGGGAACTTCTCGGATCATGCTGGTCCTTGATTGTCACGATCAGAGGGAGATGCAAGGCGAATGATTCGACGAGGGGCGGTCGGAGGGCGTTTTATAGGATGATGGGTCACCGGCTATGGAAAGGGGGCGGCGCGGATTTGACGGAGATCTCGAGGGGACAGATCTGGGAGGATCTTGGAGCGGTGCGCGATTCGCGGAGGAGATCGGAGGGGCGATCGATCGGGATTTGATTGGGGATCGGGGGGATACGCGGGCGGCGAGATCTGGCCACGAGATTCACGGATGTGATGCCGAAAGGGGAAAGGAGGCGGAGGTTGAAGATGGACAGGGGCCGTCCAATCGGTCGAGATCGGACGGCCCGGGTGGGGACACGTGGCAAGCTGGGGAGAGAGAGGCGGAGTAGCACGTGCTGGGCGCGTGCGCGGGGAGGCACGTGCCCTGCACGTGTGGTGGCTTTTGAATTTTTTAATAAAATGAAGTTATAATATAGCCAAAAATGGCTAACATGTGGCAGCACCAGGTGGTGCCACGTGTCAGCACGAGAAAATTCAAAAGATAAATATCTTGTAAAATAAAACATAAATAGTAAACGACCTCGGATCGAAAAAGTTTCTTCAGAAAATTGCTCATCTCGAGGAGATCTACAACTTTCATGAAGACATCAAAACCAAAATCGATCAATTGCACAAAGTGATTTTTTTGGGGTATCCCATGTACATAGAACACCTTGATTTTTATATTTTATAATTTTTATGTCATTTTTAAATTAGATAAAAATCCAGAAAAAATATAATAATATAAAAGATAAATATTTACACAATATTATAATTTTTTTAGATTTTTATGAATTGATAAAAATATGTACATAAAATAATAGGTCAAAAATCGCTAAAATACACAATATACAAAAGAGGCCCAAAACCCAACTTTCACATATGAGTTCCGATTCACTTGAAATTGATTTTGTTTTGAAGTTAATTGAATGTACATTAGTTCAAAAGTGAATAGGATTAAATCAGACACTGAATGAGGAAGATATGAGATTTTTTTAGTCCGGAAATCCTGAAACTAGGGTTTGAGTTTTTGGTCCACTTATTTGGGTTAGTTATTTTTTTTGTATTTTTCATTTATTCTTGTTAGTGATATGTACACAGTGATTTTGGATCATTAGGAGTTAGCATGAATGAGTTAAAAATCCGGGAAGTTAGGCTATTTACAAGTCATTTTTGGCTGAGATTTTTGGCTTCTTATTTTGTGCAGAAATTAGTGCTAAAATGCAATTCTTATGAAAACATGCATGAATGATAATTATGCATAATAGATGCAGATATGCTTTTGATTTTGAGGGATTTGAGCTTAATAAATGATATTTAGAATGATGGATTCGAGATTCATCATCCCCCTATACTTAAACCATGTTAGTCCCTAAGCATCAAAAGAAATGCCATGAAGTGAAATGAGATTAGGTTCCATACCAAGACCATGAGCAGAAGGTGAAAATGAATCTAGACTCGACCTTTGGATTAATAGTTTGTCGGAACTTCTGTGAGTTTTAGAATTTTAAAAATCAACAGCCCTCAAGTTCTACATATCATTGCCATAGTTTCGGCTCAGAAGTCATCATAGATCAATCCTCTTCCCAAAGCATACCCTATGAACATTGAACAATCGACTCCTGTGTGTGAAAGGTTTTAGCTCTTCCCACCTAGAATGCCAGACTACGCGCAAACCTCTTCTCCAGTAACTCGTCCTCGGGGAGTCAGGTATTTTTTTCTAAGGTCTGTCGCGTTGTGTTCACAATTGAATTGGGGGAGAAGTTAGAAAGAGGAGAAAAGAACTGGAGGGTGGCCAGTGTAGTCACCTCTCCTTGTGAAGCTGGCCAGTGTAGCCGAGTCTTTACCAAGATCTGCAGGTTTCTTGAAGCTTGGACTTTTTGGTCAGATTTTATTTGGTAGTTGCTTCTTTGTATTTGGAATTTTTGGTGGTTCTTCTTGGATCTTGTTGTGCCCCTACGGATATAGAATCTTTTGTTTCCGTACATTTTTTGGGGTCTTAGAAAAAATTGTGTCTACCCGTCCATCCCTTTTCCGAAGTTTTATTTCAACCCATACTCCGGTCTTTAGATTTCCACGCTACCAGAAAAGAAACTCACACAGTCTTCCAACATCTTGTCTGAGTTGAGCTAAGTGCATAGTGCGAGAGTACAAATTAATTCCTTATTCCAGAGTTGTACCCAGAATAAAGAGACCAGGTTAGACACTAAGATTCAAACTCTGTACATTGTCATGTAGAACTCAAAGAATTAAGTCAAACAACTGAAGCTTCTAAAATCCTATTTCTCGGTGAAGTTCCTCTGAAAATTAGGTGGATTAAGGTTAAGTCCAGACCACTCTCGGTTTCGGCTCATAACTCGATTCAGAACCCAATGACTTTTCACAGATGCAAATGAATGCGATGCTGGATAAAATGCAGGTGTGTGGAATGCAGACAAATTTTTTTATTTTTTTATGCAAAAATGAATAAGAAGCCATTTTTTTCAAAAAAAATTGGGTACAGTCAGTGTTAGTGGCAAAACTCCTTTTCTTTTTCTGTTGTTTTTGTTTTTTTATTTATTTACCCACCTTGTAAATACATATAGACTTATGTGAAAGTACGAGGTATGGCTAAAATATATACACAATATATATACAGACCTCCCTATACTTAGCGAGTGCTGTGTCCTCAAAGCACAAGAAGCGAAAAGAAGACATAGCTCGGGCTAAGTGTAAGAGAGTAAAATTTTTGATAAACAATGGTCCGCCCCCCTATACTTAGACTGTGAATAGTCTAGGTATAGAAGAAGAGTGCAAAAAGAGGCGGTCGGGATTTTGTAAATGAGGAGAGTATATACAGGTGGGTGTCGGTCCCCCCTATACTTAGGCTCTGGTCAGCCTAAGTATAACTGAAAGGTGGAAATGGAGTGGTCGAGAGATAGGAGTGTCATGCGGGAAAATGGTATATACAGATGGCATCGGTCCCCCCCTATACTTAGGCCTTGGCCTAAGTAGAGGAAGAAGCCGTATAAGAAGATCGATGTGGTCGGGAGGGAGGGTGGGATTCATTTGATAATTCTTCAATGTCCTTGCTCTGTGTTAAGTAGATGACCTCAACTTGAACTGTCTTCTCTTTGGGTGATTCTATATATGGCTTTAGCAATTGTCCATTCACTGAGAAAGGTTGTGCATCATCTTTGAGTTCGGCAATATCCACGCTTCCATTGGTATGCACATCGATGACAACATAGGGATCCATCCATTTTGATTTCAGTTTCCCATGAAAAATCTTTAACCGAGCATTAAACAACCACACTTTCTGTCCAGGGACAAAGGTTTTATCTCGAATGTGTCTATCATGCCATCTCTTGACCTTGTCCTTATAGATCACACTGTTGTCATATGCTCGGTTTCAGATTTCAATTAGCTCATTTAAATTCAAGTCTCGACATAATTTCCCAAGGTGACAACTCCAATTCAACTTTTTGATTGCCCATTCAGATTTGTGAATCAATTCTGCAGGAAGGTGGCATGGCTTGCCATAGATCATCCTAAAAGGTGAAGTATCGAGTGGAGTCTTATAGGCTGTCCTATAGGCCCACAGAACCTGGTCCAATAGTTTTGACCAGTCCTTCCTATCTGGACGAACCAACTTTTGAAGAATACCCTTCACCTCTCTATTAGAAACCTCTACCATGCCATTAGATTGTGGATGATATGGGTTGTCTATTCTATGCTCAAATTTATACTCTTTAGACAAAGATCTCATTTCCTTATTCAGAAAGTGGCTACCTCCATCAGAAATCAAAACTTTTGGTATCCCGGACCTTGCAATAATATTATCCTTGATAAACTTACATACGAGTTTTCCATCTGTGGTTCGGGTTAGAATAGCCTCTACCCATCTAGACAAATAATCAACCTATAACAAGATGTACTCAAATCCATTGCTATTGGGAAAGGGACCCATAAAATCAATCCTCCATGTATCGAAAACATCACTGAAAATCATTGGTTGCATGGGCATTTCATCTCTATAACCAACAATCCCTCCCATCCTTTGGCAAATCAGGCAAGACCGTACAAATTCATTAGCATCACGAAATAAGGTCTGCTAGTAAAATCCACATTGGAGTACCTTGTACGCGGTTCTCTTTCCCGAATGTTGTCCTCCAGCCTCGAGAGTATGACAATGTGTGAGGACACTCTGGTATTCCTCCTGAGGAATACATCTTCGCCAGACACAATCCGCTCCTTCATAGAAAAGGAAAGGATCGTCCCAATGGTATTTTCTCGAATCTGATTTTAGTCGATCAATCATTCTCTTGGTCCAACCAACGGGAACCTTCTTGGAGACAAGATAGTTCACGATGTTGTACCATGGTGTTGAATCAATAACGCAAACAGATTCGTGTGGAAAAGTCTCCTTAATAGGTCTAGTATCAGGATAATCATTTTGCTCAATTCGGGAAAGGTGATCAGCAACAACATTCTTTATTCCAGGTTTATATTTGATCTCCAAATTAAATTCCTGGATTAACAAGATCCACCTCAAAAGTCGTGCCTTGGCATCTTTCTTGTCCATGAGATATCTAATTGTCGTATGATTAGTGAAAATTATGACCTTGGAGCCTAATATGTATGATCTGAATTTTTCAAGGACCCAAACAACCGCGAGCATTTCCTTTTCAGTCACTGTATAATTTTTCTGCGCAGAATCCAATACTTTGCTCGCGTAGTGAATCGCATAAGGGATTCCATCCTGTCTTTGTCCAAGCACAGCTCCGACAGCGAAATCTGATGCATCAGTCATGATCTCAAAGGGAAGAGACTAGTCGGGAGCTTGTAATATTGGCGATTCACATATTTTCTTTTTCAGGAGCTCGAAGGCCTCAAGACACTTGTGATTCACAATAAACTAGGTGTCTTTTCCTAAGAGCTCAGTCAGTGGACGGGCGATCTTTGAAAAATCAGGGATAAACCTTCGATAAAATCCAACATGCCCTAGAAAAGACCGCACTGACTTGACGTTGGTTGGTGGCTCAAGTTTCTTGATCACAGCCACCTTGACAGGGTCGACCTCCATTCCCTTTTTGGAGATGACATGCCCCAACACGATACCCTCAGTAACCATAAAGTGACTCTTCTCCCAGGAGAGTACCAAATTAACCTCCCTGCATCTCTTGAGGACTCGGTCCAAGTGCGCTAAATATGTATCAAATGAATCACGAATCACCATGGACCGAGAAGTCATCCGTGAAGACTTCCAGGAAATCACCCACCATTTCAGCAAATACGGCAATCATGCACCGCTGAAATGTGCCTGGGGCATTACAAAGCCCGAATGGCATGCGCTTGAATGCATAGGTACCGAAGGGACATGTAAATGTGGTTTTTTCCTAATCCTCAGGAGCGATAGCTACTTGATTGTAGCCAGAGTACTAATCGAGAAAATAGAAGAATGCTTTCCCTGCAAGTCTCTCCAAGATTTGATCAATAAATGGCAGTGGAAAGTAATCTTTCTTGGTCGCATCATTCAGGCGCCTGTAATCGACACAGACACACCACGACATGGGTACCCAGGTCACGATCTCTACCCCCTCCTCATTGGTGACCATCTGGATTCCCGACTTCTTCGGGACGACATGAAGGGGGGCCACCCACTTGGAGTCAGAAATGGGGTATATAAAACCTGCTTTGCACCATTTCTCTATCTCTTTCTTAACCACTTCCCGAAGATTGGGGTTTAATCTTCTCTGAAATTCACGGGAAGGCCTTGCGTCATCCTCAACATAAATTTGGTGCGAGCAGAGAGCGAGGTTGATTCCTACGAGATCCGACACGGTCCAACCGATGGCTTTTCGATTTCTCTCAAGGACTTCTAGCAGTCTGGATTCTTGGTCCATGGTTAATGATGAGGTAATGATTACAGGAAATTTATCTTTGGGTCCATTAAGAAATTCATATTTTAGTATGGGAGGGAAAGGTTTCAGCTCTGGCAAATCTAAATCATCAATCAAGTCTTGCTGAATGTCTTTTAAGTCTGACTTTGTGCTGGTGGGCAGTGAATCATTCTGTAATATGCTAGCCACTAATCCTGAAGGAATGTGAGTCGGATCGCAAAAGTAGTGTGGTAATTCGGCCAAAGTCGCGTCCGACTCGTCGTCGATTTTTCTTGATTTTCCCGAAGAAGATGGGATTGACAAATCCGAAAGGATTTCTGTGTCATCAAGATTATAAACATCCGGGTGTTTAGATTTGTCTGGCAATATCTCGCATACTAACTGGTGTACTGTTTCTTCTTCTACGATGGTGTTAGCAATCTGAAGTTCTGGCAGTTGATCCCACGGTCCAGTAGTGCTGATGAGATTACACTCGGGTGTTTCTGCATCTTCAGTGGTGGATTCAGAATCTGATCTTTGCCACTTTGTTTGTTTCATCTCCACATCCACTTCTCCATCTAGGGAGCGGAATTTCATCATTCCGATGTCGTAATCGAATACAACCTTTGCGGTTCTTAAGAATGGTCTTCCAAGAATGATTTGCGATTCCTTACAATGGTTCGGGGTCTCCATATCAAGGACAGTGAAGTCCACTTAGTATTCCGTACCCTCAACCATAATGATAACATTTTTCACTTCTACCTTAGGTCTTTTAGTGGATTTGTCAGCGAATTGGAGTAAAGATAATGATTTCTGGAGAGGACCTAACTCTAATCTGTAATATAAGACTAAGGGAAGAAGATTGATGGAAGAACCATTGTCGAGAAGTGTGCGTGCGAACGCAATGCCGCAAATGCGACTTTCCACATAATGAGCACCCATATCCCTTTTATTCCTTAGTAAATGCTGATTTCTAACGCATTTGGTAGTGGCCACTGTCAGGACATGAGTCTCCACAAACTGATTTATTTTCTTTGTACGAGTCCTGGTGGGAGTACATTTCATTTTTAAGTATTTCTGAAATGCTGGATTACCGGCCACATACTTATCAAAGGGTACTTTGACTGTGATATTCTGTTGGCAGAACTTTCCCATCACTGGGTCATTCTGAATGTTTTTCTTTTGTTTTCCTTTCTTAAGAGCATGGGGGAAAGGAATGGAAGCATTTGAGACAGGAGAAAGAGAGCCAAAATTATAAATAAGAGCATCTTTATTGGATTTGGAGTTCTTATTGCAATCATAATGTTTTTGATAATAATCATGTTGCTGAAATGGTGACAAAGTTATTTTTGCAGCAACTAGAGGTTCAAGGTCCTCTGTGGTCTCCATAGATGCATTTCCTTTATCTTGAGCTGAAATCCTCGGGCGTCCTTCTTCTTCATCCTCAGAAGCATCCTCCGGTTGACCTTCTGAGTCTTGATGGTCTGATTCCCTTGCTCGATCAGGTACGACCACGATCCTTCCACTCCTAAGTGACATGGCATTGATATTGTCAAACGAAAGGATCTCATTTTTAGATGTGGAAAAATCTGAATAGTATACCTGGCTATTGTGTTAAGATGATTGAGATCTGTTCTAGCTATTTGGGTTAGCTTGAACTTGGGCGGGAATGGCTGTGGTTGGGGTTGTCTGTTGATCCTTCCAACAGGATAAACGATTAACATCTACCCGTAGATCGTACATCTCATTTCGAAAACTGCAAAATTCCTCCAGCATCTGTCTATGGATGTCTACCGGTTCTTCTGGAGGTTTGGATGATTGAGATGCTTGATTTGGAGCTTGATATTGTTGACGATGTTGTTGAGGTTGGTTCTGACGGTTGAATGGTTGTTGCTGCCTCGGGTGCTGAGTTTGTTGTGGAGTTGTAGGGAATGGGGCATTATAGAAGGTCGGTGGACGTTGATATTGCTGACGGTCCCCCATATTACCTTGTCAGGTATTGTCCTGTGTGTACCAAATGTCGTTTATCTCGAATGTCAGAGGCAGGGCTTCTTTGACTTTCTCGGCTGGTGGAGGTGACTGCTGGGAAGGTTGGATACATGATTGGTCTTGAACCCACAGTTGCTGTTGTCCTGATCCTGGCTGCTCCTGGACATGATGCACATGATAGATCGGGGTCGTAGGTGCAGTAGGTATCCCTATCTTGGATACCTTCTCAATTAGTTCCTCCATTTGTTTTGGAAACCGGGAGATCCGGTTGTTGATGTCATTCATCCTTTTATGAATGTGATCCACAACTGTTAATTTATCTGCGATGATGTTCATGTTAGGAATCAAATCCTCTGCTATTTCTGCGATAGTTTGCTTCCCTCCCTTGGCTTGAAAGGTATTTAGGGAATCAGTGTAAGCTCTACTAGCGTTTGTGAATGGCTAGTTGATGAAGCCACATTTCATCATCTTTATTCTATCATTTTGGCATCAAAAACCCTAGTAAATGCGTGTAAATACCTTTAATTAGAGCATCTTAGTATTCATGCATGTGCATGTAAATAGTGTATAAAATACTGTAATTAAAGCCAAAATTATAGAATAAATAAAAGAAAAGAAAAAGAACAAAATATTGTAAATATTTTATAACGCAAAACCCCGAGACCTAGGCATCTTGATGAATAGGTCGACAAGGAATAAAGTAGGGGGAGATAAGGGCCAGAATACAATAAAATTCCCTTTGTTTTTTATTCATTTTGGGACCTATTTTTGGTTCCACTTTTTATACTTCAAATAAAGAAACGTTATCCATGAAAGTTGTAGATAATTAAATAAAGAAAAATACAAAATTGATTTCATTAAAAAATAATGTACAAATAAAAAGTTATGGTATGAATAAGATTCCAGAACTTCAACTTTCCAAACCTATATCTTGCAAATAAAAACTCGAAATGTACCAAACTCACCTTTATTTGTATATAGCTTAAAATAATCTATTTAATGAAGGTGGTTTCGTATTTTTCGGAGTTACAGTTTGAAAGTTGAGTTTTGGACCCCACTTGTATACTTATACAGATTAAAATATTCATTTTATTTAATATTCATTATTTTTGTAATTTTATATTTTTATAATTTTTGTAAATAGTACTTATAATAAATGTGTACATTTAAGTCAGAATAAAAACATAAAAGAGATACAAAAATAAAAATACTTGTATATACTATACATAGGTATAATACCTATATCTATACCTGTACAAATAGCACTTATATTTTATTAAGTGTACAAATGATATCAGAAAAATAAAATAAAAATATAATTAAGTGTATAAAAATATTCTATAAATTTATAAAATAATATACAAAAATAAATGAATTAAACACACAAAATAAAAATAAAAGAATTAAATATATAGGTATATGTACCTACAAAGGGCATAAAAGGAAACTTGTAAATTTATACTTCATAAAAATAATGAAAAATCAGAATAAAATACGTTATAAAATAATAAATATTTTTTATTTAATAATAAAATTTTAATTTGTTCATTTTCTATTTTTAATTGAATTTACAAAATAGTTTTCCAGGGTTTTCCCTGGTTGGTCCACGTGGAACAACCAGGTGCAAACCCTCGTTGACCCCAGTCAACTAGGCGCCCTACCCCCTGTAGCCCGTGTCAGAGCCTCGTTTGACCTCGCATTTGCATATTTTTCGAGGACATTTCTTGCACCTTCTCGTCATGATTCCTTCTGCAATCTTGGTCCTCGATCATCCATCTTACTCGCCCTATGATTGTCTTGGGTCGAGGGCCAGCGATTGCATCGATCTCCCTTGGTCTTTGGAGCTCTAGAGTCGCAGAGTCAAACCAAATATAATGGAGCCCCTTCTTCCCTTTTGAATTTGAACGTCTCCCTACATAGGATTAGCTCCCCTTCCGTTCCCACGAGCAAGGAGAAAGTGACAGGTCTCCTTTGCACCCGTCGAGAGGGTCGAGCGACGCCTGAGGCGCTTCCACCACCTCCCCCAACTCCGGCGGTTGAGGTATCTTTCCCTCCGGTCTACACCATCGAGGCTGCCACTTTTTCCCTTCCTTTTCTCCGCATTTTACTTGCCATACCCGTAGGTTTAAAAGCCCTCAAAAATCTCCATTTTTCATCGAGTAAATCACCCAATCTGATCACCTCGTCGGAGCGCAACTCCGACCGAGCTCCGCCCCGCCGCTTCGCGCCACCATTTTGCCACCGCGGGACCCATGAACTTTGCCCTGGGTCCTCTCACTTTGTTTTGCAGGTGCTTGGACTTTAACGCATGCCTGGGGGTCATTTTGACCCTCGCCGGAGACGCACGATGCCTCCCAGCTCTGCCGACGTCCGCAACGAGCCTCGGCCACCGCCGAGGTGTTTTGGACCTCCCCGCGCATAAAGGAAGCTCTCAGGAGGGTGCATCCCCATTTTGAAGCCTAGAAGCCACCGGAGCACGGAGATCCAGCCCCGGGAAGTTCGCCTCATCGGCATGCTTCCCCGTTCTTCCTCCGCGCTTCGCCACCGTTGGATCGGGCCGCTCCTCCAGTTCGCACGTCGACCGTCCAATCATCAGCACTCCTCCACCGTCAGATGTCGATCTGAGATCTAATCTCAGACGTCGAAGCCGAAGCGTCATCCGTCGTCCATCGTCTGCCACGTGTCAAGTGAAGAATCCCAGGCCGTCGGATCGTGCCAGGCGTGGGCATTTTGCAAGTATATCCCCGCCATTTTTGTATTTTCATTTAGTCCTTAAACTTTCATTTGCCGTTTAAAATATTTTTTAATATTTATAAAAATACCCCCGAACTTTGCCTAATTACGTGTAGGTCCTGGCCACGTCAACTCACATGACCAGTACACGTGGGGTGAAGGGCATTTTGCACAGGACCCCTTCAGAGTTATCGTATTTCGTTTCAGTCCTAGAACTTTGATATTGAGTGTAAACCTTTTGGGATATTTGCATGCTTACACCTGGAGTTTTGTAATATTGCATCTATACCCATGCTAGGTCACGTGTTTCTACACATGGTCGTGGTAATTTTGTGGTTAAGCCCTTGCGGCTTTGGGTATTTATATTTAATCCAGGAACTGTGTTTAGTAGTTAAAAATTTTGCGTGAAAATTGCACTTTGGCCCCAGGATGTTTGCTTATTTGCACTTATGCCCTTGCTAGTGATGTAGTTTCTTGATGTTGTTTGTATTTATTTAGTGCATCATTTTAACTCGAAAAATTCTCAATAAATATCATAGGCTCATGTGTGCTTGCTTATTCACGCTACATTTTTGCATTCATTTTTGTTGCATTCTCATATTTATTAAAAATAAAAAACATGCATTTTCAGCACTGTTTGCATTTGAAAATCCATAAAAATTATAAAAAAATTTTGAAAATTACAAAAAATTTACATTTTGCTTGTCTTATCATATTGTAATGTCAGTCCAAAAATCATTAAAAAAATTCAAAACAAAAACCTTAAAATTTTGAAAACCCCTAAAAACTTCATAAAAATCTAAAAAATCATAGAAAAACCTAAAAATATAAACTCAGGTTCTGTAGTTTCTCTACTTTATTACCTTATTTTAAAATAAATTTCGGAAAATTTTGTTACTGTTTAGTATTTTTCATTCCATTTTAATTTCGGCCAGCATTGATATTCATTGTCTTCTTGTATTTTGACATTTAAAAATAACAAAAACATTCTGAAAAATACCCAAAATCACAAAAAAAATAGTAGAAAAATATAAAAAGACCAAAAACATTTTATTTCCTAACTTTTGAGCATTTTTCCTTATTTTTACAAATACCCTATCCCTTCTTTCCTTATATTGTATATATATATATATTCTATTATAGAAAACGAAAATACAAAAATATAAAATATAAAAAGAAAATATAAAATCAGAAAATCAAAAACCAAAATACAAAATTAAAAATAAAAAAAATAAATTAAAATAAAAACCCACAAAAACATTTGCATATTGTAGACAATTAATCACATCACCTTTTTGTGCATCATTGCTTGATCTATCCTGCCTTGCTCCCTGTGTTCGAACTCTCTACATACTTACACCTATACATATGTTTGTATAGTTAAAAATAAATTTGACTCCACATTAGTTTTCATTGCTTGATTTATTATTGTGGGTTCATTGTTGATTAATTACGGTTTCTTGTGGGTCGCCACAACGACATTGTAGTCCCGCCTTGTGTGGCCTATTTAGACATGCGATAAATCGTGATTATCAAATGGCGCCGTTGCCGGGGAGCAAAAACGTATAGGTCATATTTTTGATTGATTGTGATTATTTGTTTATATCATTGATTGATTTGATCTCTCTACGCTTGATATATCTTATTGAGCTATCTGACCATTCTTCTTTCTTGTCTTCTTGCGAGGGACCGTGGATCAAGGGGGATCGCTTAGGGGATCCGATGCAACCTTGGGAGGCGGAGTCGGATTTTCTAGCCTAGCTAACAGGAGAGAGCAAGAGGAGTGAGAGAGAGAGAGAGTGTGTGTGTTAGCTAGCTTTTATTTATTTTTGTGTGAGAGAGGTTCATTATTAATTTGTAATAATACAAGTACACTTGGACACTTAGGACACTCGAGCCTAATTTCCAGGTGTTTGTACACTTGGGGGCTCACCGCGGTTTTTATCATGTTTTCACCACTGTCATTTTCCGGTTTTGTTTTATTTTCCCTTTCTTTTGCGGATTGAGCCCTTAGATTTTTAGGCATTGCTTGATCGAATAGATTAGGTCCAAACACCCTAATAACCATTGCATGTACCTATAGTGCGTATTTGGACTTAGTTTAATTAAACAGTCGCCTCATCATCTTCGAGCCTACGTGCTACGAGCCCACCCCATCAAGCGCTACTCCTGAACTCGATGTGTCCAGAAGAGGAGGGGTGAGTATAGACCAGACTTTTTGGATTGAGGATTGGTGACCGACTTGTGGTTCTTCACGCTAGCAATTGCCTGCTTAGGACGATTTCTGTGTACATATCAGCATATAGATTAGGTTTATAAATTCCTGTTTTGCATCCCGCATGGAGAGAGCTGGGAGTCACTGTAAGTCTTCTATCTTTGCATTCATCATTTAGGCACTAAGGTGAGATTTCCATCTTAGTGCCACTTGCATTGGCTTTTCCGACTCTTCTCCCTCTGTTTTTGGGTCAAATAGGAATCAAGAAAATACAAAATCGTTAGGCGCTTGTATTGAATCTACTCAAAACAAGTGATAACACCAAAAAAATTAAAAAAGGGACTACTAAAGAAAACTTGACCTAAATAAAATTGGTTAATTGGATTCATTGCTTGGGGAGAGTAACACCCTCACTTGTATTCAGGTTGCATGTGAAGATCTCCTTCCAAGTGAGAGAGCGGCTTCATAAGGATTAGAGCAAAAAACCCAGTCTGTGGCTGCCTTGTGTATCGCCTGGATTTCCGAAGTATTGGCGCTTCTATCGTACGTGGACGAGTAGGGCTTGGTCACCATTGATGACTCTCTATTGTTTAGGGCATCGACCTTGTCTGAAGTATCGAGCCTAGGCCACACCTTCTCGGGGGTGTCTGTCTCATCATCTTGCGTCCGAGTAGGTTCTTGCACGCTCACGGTTGATTCCGTTGCGAGCGAGTTCCTAAGTATCGGTTTCGCCTATTGGCTTCCTTTCTCTATTTCTTTAGCTGAGTAGGGATCCAGGAAGGGTTACAAGGACCTCAAAAAGAGCAAACTACAGGTTACACAGGAGGAGGACAAGTACGGGATACTCTTCTGGTAGTACTCTCTCCTTTAGGCGTAGGCTCTAAGGACTAAATAAAGGATAAATGCCTGAATTCGTCTAAAAACTACAAAGATAAAAGCCGAACTCTTACGGCTTCATGTGTTGAGTTGGTGAATCCCTTTGTCTTGTGTTTGATTTCTAGTTGGATCTAGGTCAAGATCAAAAACACCGCACAATTGTGCGCAATTTTTCCACCTTCTTCTTCTTCTTCATTTCTCAGCCTTACTCTTCTCAATAATCAAGATGATGGGACGGAGATCTCTTAGGCCGACCTTGTCGGCACCGCTATCGAGCACTCCTCCCTATTCATCTAGGACAACCTCGGAGAGTCCAGACCCACTCTCCGAGCCCGAGTTCACTTCCACCATGTTCCCCCTCGACCACCCTTATCCTTCCATCAGTCCAAGAGTTTCAGAATTTAGTGCATCACAGAGCTCAGATCATTTGACTGCAGCTGAGATGGATTTTTTTTCATTTTCATAAAATCCAGACATGGCAGACAGAGGAGAACACCCAGATGAGCATGAGCACCCTCCATTCTTATAGGATCAAGCAGCCATCAACAATTCATTGCTAGAATCCCTGGAGACTATGCAGAGGCATATCCGAGACTAGGGAGTATTCATGGGTGACCTCATGAGAGAGAGATCGCGCAGATGCGAGAAAACAGACCTGGGGGTGGTGGAGGTGATATACCAGTAGCAGAAGAGGGAGGAGAACCCAACCAAGAGAGTCCACCGCAGACCATTATGAGAGAATTGCACAATCCAGCAGCCTCCCTCACTCATCGGTGGATCCGACTCCCTCCCATCCATGGAGACTTAGAGCTTCAGCCCCACACTATTCAACTTCTGCCTAAATTTCATGGGTTGCCGATTGAAGAGCCACACTTCCATCTTCAAGAATTCGATATGATCTGCAACACAATTCATGACAGGCTGATGATTGAGGACACCATCAAGATGATAGTTTTCCCATTCTCTTTGGTTGATAGAGCCACTTACTGGCTGAAACATTTGGGGAGCTTCGTCGACACTTGGGCACAACTCCGGACCGCCTACTTGAAGAAGTATTATCCTCTCGACCGGACGAATGCAGCGAGAGCTATGATCAGCAACTTCACAATGATCCCTAATGAACAATTCCATGAAGCTTGGGATCGCTTTAGAGAGCTCATTGACCAGTGTCCACATCATGACATATCAAAGCCCAACTTAGTCCAAAGTTTCTTTTGTGGGCTGACACTGGAGCTGCAGGGGCTTGTAAACGTCTCTTGTGGTGGATCATACTTTTCCAAGGGTGAAGACGACTTCTAGGCCATCTATGAAGGAATGGCAGAGAATTCGAAAGTCATGGCCCAAGCCCGCGTCTACACACAGCAGAAGCCACCTCAAGGAGCAGGATCATTTCAGAGGATCGCCCGCATCGATGCCGGTGCCCACACTCCGTCGGCAGCCACAGCCCAAGCCGAATCAGCTGCAACCGACATGGGCATCATTAATGAGAAGTTGGACCGTCTCGAGATCCTCGAGAAGAAGCAGACGCAGGGATTGGCCCAGATGGACCAGATTACCAAGACAATGAGTGACTTGAAGACGCAGATTCTTTGCATCCAGGAGGCACAAACGTCTATCCAGCAACCTCCTAGGTCACGAGCTGATCCTAGCAATAGCAGCTCAACACAATCCTCTGCCTCATACCTCCAGGTCAACCATATCCAGGCAGAGCCGGTCCAGCAACTACAATATTACCCATCGCAGCCACCATCTCAGGACACTCAGATGGTGGTCTATCAGTCGGATCAGCCACTGGCAGTTCTGCCTCCACCATCCTTTGAGCAGGACCCATTGATGGAAGTCAATGGGATTTGGTACGACCGGTACCCACAGCCCGGGATTCGTCGCGATCACCCCGGATTCTGTTGGACCACTGGCGGCACCTCTTCCCAGCAGCAGCCTCAGGCTCAGGGATATCAGAACATCCAGCAGCAACAGCAGCAACATCCCCAGTATGCCCAACAGTAGAACCAGCATGGCCCTCGTCCCACCTATCACAACCAGCAGTGGAGGTAGCGTCAGCAGCCTCAACAGTCATACTCCCAGCAACAACCTCATTTCTAGCAGGGGAATACATCCGGTTCTCAAGCACCTGCCTTCGAGAACCCGGCATTAGATGACCTCACCATATTGCTCTCTGAACATCGGGAATCCTACCGGCGAGACATGGATGAGTTCCGACAGGAGGTGAGGGATTTAATCAAGGGCAAAGCCGCCATACCAACTCAGATTGAGCCTAATTCTAACACCCTGAAAAGAAAGTCTGAGCAGGTACAGTTTACAGAGGATACCTCTCCTACTGATTTTGAGTGACATGTCTTCTTCTTTGTATGATGCTGATTTTGTGACTACTAGGAGAGGTAGGATGCCAGCTGGCGGTGCCTCATCTGAGCGACAACCACATGCAGAATCAGGAGCGCCAGATGAGCCAAGTAGCAGTGCTGATGCCGCTAATGAAGATGTTGATGACGGTGGTGCTGATTCCACCAACGATGGAGATCCAGACGATGGTACTGAGGCCGTCGTGACACCAGATGCAGACGGTGGTGCTGATGCCACCTTTTTTGATGCAGAGCCAGAGGACGATGCTGATGCCGCGAAGACAGGTGTCGTGGGCAGTACTGAAGCCACCACTTCCACTTTTGTTGAGCTTCCTTCTGTGGTGTTACCACCTTTTGTATCTCAAGACTGTGGTAACAAGAAAAAGAACAAAAATATGAATAAAGGAAAGGCTTCTGTGTATACTTCAGATCCATATGTGTTGCATGATGATCATTGTATGGATTCCATTTCCTCACAGGCACAGGAACCTATTCCTAGCCCTCCATCTGAGGAAGCCCCTTCCATCCCCTTCCCTGAAGCACTTCACTGGGCGAAGGGGAATAAAAGATAAAATCCTAAAAAGACCCAACAGGTAGAGTTCAGCAATCAGATGATTGATAGATTCCACATTCAGCCGACTCTACAAGAAGCACTTGAGCACATCCCCCTCTTTAAAAAGAACTTAAAAGAGAAAACTACAGTCCACAGGAAGAGGAGATACAGAGATCAGATCCATGTGCTCACTCATGACACTTGCTGTACTATTCAGAACAAATTTCCAGCCAAGAGACCTGATGCAGGAGCCCCCTATGTCAGATGCGAGATTCAGGAGCAGCGGTTCGATCGTACTCTATTAGACAGCGGATCTTCGATCAACCTTCTTCCGGCAGCCTTACTCGACCGATTCGAGTTTGGTCCTCTTCTTCGGAGCAGGACAGTCCTTCAGTTTGCTGATAGGTTGACTAAGAGGCCGAAGGGGTTGTTGAGAGACGTGGTCGTTACCATTGAGGGCCTGAAATTCCCCGTGGACTTTGTTGTATTGGACATGGAGATCCCTGAGTCGGTAACTGATGCCCCCATCATACTTGGACGCCCGTTCTTGGCCACTGCCAAGGCGGTATCTGACCATGACAGTGGGACGACGTGCTTTCGCGTAGAGGGCGAGAGCATACAAATAGAGACGATCGACGAGACCAGAGCGAGAGAACTAGCCTGCTCAGAGCAGTCCAGTGATATTGAGCAAATGACAGAGGCCGAGCTAGACATCCACAAGGAATGTGATTTTGTGATGACAAATGATGAATCCATTTGGACAAATCCGGTAGCACAGACCCTCGCCTTGCCTACAGATTCACTATATTTACGGCTTATGGCAGTTGAGAGCCTGGAGAGCACACCCCTGGACGAGGATACATTTGAGGCTAACAGTTGTGGGACATGTAGTGCAGATTTTCATTCTTGCTCATCTAGTTCAGATCCCTCGGATTCAGACATTGATTGGGATGATTTCGGTGAATATTTACCGTGTCTAATTCCTTCTGAGTCGACATCTAGGACGGAGTGTGAGCCAGTACAGTTCGTAGATGATTCAGCAGGGTTCCCTTCGTCAGATATTCATGCACAACGAGAGTTCTCACATGCAGACCTGGTCTCCTTCACGCAGACATACCAGAAGCCAGATCTGCCACCTCTCAGTTGTCCAGAACTGAAACCCTTGCCGCAGTCGCTGAAGTATATATTCCTTGTGGGTGAGCCAGATATGCCCCCAGTCATTATCTCAGCAGGTTTGACTGGAGAACAAGAATCTTGTCTGATGGAGGTTCTTGAAAGAAACCGTAAGGTGATAGGATGGAGTGTAGCTGATCTCCAGGAGATTAGTCCGGCTCTGTGCTCCAACCACATCTATCTTGAGGAGGACGCTAGGCCCTCGCGTGAGTTCCAGCGACGGCTGAACCCGAATCTTCGAGATGTGGTTATGAAAGAAATATCAAGGTGGTGGAGCACCGATTTTATCTACCCCATCTCCGACTCCAAGTTGGTTAGTCCATTACATGTGGTGCCCAAGAAGACGGGCATTACTATAGTTGTGAATGAGTCTGGAGAGGAGATAGCTACCCGGGTACCAACTTCTTGGAGGGTCTGTATGGACTACAGACGATTGAATCAGGCCACCAAGAAGGATCATTGCCCGCTGCCATTCATTGATCAGATTATCGAAAGGTTGGCTGGGAAGAGTCACTACTGTTTTCTTGACGGGTACTCCGATTATAATCAAGTGGCCATTGCGCCCGAAGACCAGGAGAAAACGACATTCACCTATCCGTTTGGGACTTATGCTTTCAGACGGATGCCCTTTGGTCTATGTAACGCTCCCGCGACATTCCAAAGGTGCATGTTGTCCATTTTCTCGGACATGGTGGGTGATTGCTTAGAGATCTTCATGGATGACTTCTCGGTCTATGGCGATGGGTTTGATTCTTGTCGTGACTGCCTATACCGTGTGCTTCAGCACTGCATTGAGGTCAATCTTGTCTTGTCTTGGGAGAAGAGTCACTTCATGGTGACTCAGGGGATGGTCCTTGGTCATATCATCTCCGACAGGGGCATGGAGGTTGATCCGGCCAAGGTGGATATCATTAGAAAACTCAATCCGCCATCCAATTTACGTCAATTGCGGTTTTTTTTGGGGCATGTCAGTTTCTATCGACGATTTATTCATGACTTCAGTCGAATTGCCCGACCGCTCACTGATTTGCTGACGAAAGACACCGAGTTCATTGTTGATGATAAGTGTCTTGCATCTTTTGAGACTCTCAAGAGTATGGTTGTCACGGCTCCTGTCCTTCAGCCACTCGATTGGTCTCTCCCATTCGAGATCATGACGGATGCTTCTGATTTTGCCGTAGGGGCTGTGCTTGGACAGAGGAGGGATGGATTACCGTATGCCATTCACTACGCCAGCCGGACTTTGGATGTCGCTCAGCGGAATTATACTGTGACTGAGAAAGAGATGCTGGTCGTAGTCTTTGCTTTGGATAAGTATCGATCGTATATTCTCGGATCTAGAGTAACTATCTACACAGATCACACCGCCATTCGGTACTTAATGGCCAAGAAGGATGCAAAAGCACACCTTACCAGATGGATCCTTCTACTCCAGGAGTTTGATATTGAGATTAAGGATAAGCCTCGAGTTAAGAATGTGGTGGCGGATCATCTCTCCCATTTGGAGAACCTTGAGGAATCTGAGCCCAGCGCACCTATCACAGTGACATTTCCAGATGAGGCGATCTTGGTCATCACCTCGCTCCCATGGTACGCCGACATTGTGAACTATCTTGTTGCCAAAACGGTCCCACAAGGTTGGCCCAAGCAGAAGCTTGAGACTTTCCTGGTGAAGGCCAAGCTTTACCATTGGGAGGATCCCGTCCTTTATCATGAAGGAGGGGATAGCATCTGGAGGAGGTGCATTCCTCAAGAAGAGCAGCAAAGCGTCCTCACCTATTGCCACAAGCTTGAGGCAAGAGGACATCATTCTGGGAAAAGGACAACACATAAGGTGCTCCAATCCGGCCTTTGGTAGCCTACCCTCTTCAAGGATTCAGATGAATTCGTGAAGAGGTGTACTGACTGTCAGAAGATGGGTACTTGCGGATAGAGAGACATGATGCCCATGCAACCCATTCACTTTTGTGAGGTTTTTGATGCATGGGGGATTGATTTCATGGGCCCATTTCCTAAGAGTCAGGGATTTGAGCACATTTTGCTTGCTGGGATTATGTCAGCCGTTGGGTTGAGGCCATCCCTGCCCGAGCCGCAGATGCTAAAACCGTGTGCCGATTTTTGAGGAAAAATATTATTTCACGGTTCGGGGTACCTAGAGTTCTAATTTCAGATGGGGGGTCTCATTTCATTAATGATAAAGTTCGGGCCCTTGCAGACGAGTTCGACATTGACCATCATGTTGCCACGCCGTATCACCCTCAGATTAATGGTCTTGCTGAAGTATCGAACAGGGAGATCAAGATGATCTTACAGAAGGTTGTCCACCCAGACCGAAAGGACTGGTCACAGCTTTTGGACTCAGTCTTGTGGGCCTATCGGACCTCCTTCAAAAATCCATTAGGGGCATCTCCCTTTCATCTCGTCTATGGCAAGCCGTGCCATCTGCCAGTTGAGATCAAACATAAATCATTTTGGGCAGCCACTGAGTTACTGTTAGATCCCGAGAGTATAGGAGAACAGAGGAGTGCAGAGTTGGCTACCCTGGAGGAGTTGAGAGATACAACCTTTTCTAGCAGCCTACAGTATAAGGAGAAAGTGAAGACATGGCATGATTCTCATATCAACCATAAACACTTTGAGCCCGATCAGCGCGTATGGTTGTTCGATTCGAGGCTGAAATTAGTTCCAGGGAAATTACAGAGCAAGTGGAAAGGTCCTTATGTGGTCAGGAAGGTACATGACAATGGCAGTATTGACATATCCGAACCGTCATCTTCCTCTACCTTCCGTGTCAACGGTCAGCGCCTGAAGCTATATCTAGATCATGATACGCCGACCATTGACGTTGCCCCCATCCTTCTGGTATGAGATGTGTTCTTTGACTCGGATCATTTGCATCTCGTACATGATTATCACTTCCAGCTTCCGCTGTATAGATCCATCTGTTGATATCTTTTCTTCTTTTCCTCTTCTATCTTCTGTATCTATCAAAAAGGTGTCGCCCCTTGTAGACAGTTTTCTATACTTAGGATGTACTTTGTCCTAAGTATAGGGGGGTGTGCACCCCGAGGGTTCTATACTTTGATCCTCTCCATTGTCTCCTCGTCTTGTTTATACTTAGGGATATCTTACCCTAAGTATAGGGGGAGACAATCTAAGTACAGTCTGTTCATTCCCACCCTTGACCCTCCCTGCTTTGTGTACAGTCTGCTATACTTAGGATTATTTGATCCTAAGTATTGGGGGGACGGTTGACTTCTCATTCGTTTATTCATCTCTTATTTATTTATTTATTCTTTAGTCGTTTCTATACTTAGTACGAGTTATGTCTTCTCTTTTCTCTCCGATCTATGAGGACATAGCTTAAGCTAAGTATAGGGGGTCGTATATATCGTGTATATACTTTAGCCATAACTCGTACTTTCGTATTTTTCCTAATAATTATGGCTAATTATTCTTTAAAATTCATTAAAAACCCTAATAAAAAGATGTTTCATTCCTCAAATTCTTTTTGTATATACTGATTAATAAATCAGGTGAAAATATTTTTTGCAAAATGTTTGAAAAATAGTTTGAAAATCTCTTTGAAAAATCTTTTGAAAACTATTTTGAAAATGTTTTGTTACATGTTTTCAACCTTTGTAAAATATTTTGATTGTAAAAATTTATTTTCTTTGTGTGAAATAAAATGTTTGAAAAATGATTTGCAAATGGTTTGAAAAATGGTTGCAAAAATATTCGAAAAATCTATATATACTGTTTGGAAAACCTTTTGCAAAATGATTTTCAAATGTCTGTACATGTGTGTAAAATTGTTTGTAAAAACTATTTTGGACTATAGTTTGTAAAAATTATTTGGAAAACATTTGTCAAATAAGTTTGAGGAATACATACATCACACCAAAATCCACTGTATATATACTTATGAAATTGACCACTGATCCTTGTAAATTCTTAAAAACCACTTCTTGTATATATAAGATGCACTCCCGTGTAAATATTTGTACCTAGTTTTTATCCAAAACCTTGTTGTTTTAAAAAATCCTAAAAACATTTGCAAAATTAAAATCCAAAAACATTTGAAAAATCTTTTTGAAAAATCTAAAAATGCATATGCATCATCTTTTCAAAAACCCATAAAAAGTTCAAAATCTTTGAAAATTGCATCACAAAAATATTTTCTGCATAGCATGGCATTCGCATTTTTCGGATTGGGTTTGATAGTTGAACGAGTCTAAGTAAAATCCGAAGACTGGAGCTTGGTTGGACCTTAAAATCTACCTAACTAACAGGAACCTTATAGGAACTGGGATTGAGGTACTTTAGGTCTAGTTGACTTAATTCTTTGAGGATCACGAGACTTGGTTCAATGGATTCTTAACTGCATAAGTAGAGTATTTCGGAGCACACACATGACTCTTGTTGATAATGACCTAACTTGGACACCTACACCTTTCACATGGCTCAACTCAGTTGGAGTGGTGAGGGGGTTGGATTTGCCGGTATGAGACGCACACAGGTGGAAACACTTGTCCTCCTCTAGGGAGGGAAGTGCACCCCAACCCGTCCAATGATGATGAGTTTCGAGGATAGGAGATCGTGGGTTGCGATAAAGCTTCAAAAGAGGGATAGTCTACTGGTTCAAGAGGAAAAACTCCCTATGTAAATGCTGTTGTATATAGTATTAAAAAAACTCCAAAAAAGTGGACAGGCCTGTACAAAAATAAAAATGCCTGCCGGAGTGTACATATGTTGTAAAGTCAAATAAGCAAGCTTGAGCTTCAAAGTCAAATCATGTGAGCCTACTGCTGGATGGCTTGACTACACTGGTCTTGCATCCTAGGATAGGTAGCTACACTGGCTACTGTCCATTCTTCTCTTCACCGCCTCCTCTTGAGCTGGTTGCCACTTGAACTTAGAAGGGAATACCTTGCTCCTTGAGGAATGAGTTGTTGAATTGGAGAATCATTGGGATGTCATATTGGAGAAGTCAGTCTCTTTGTCATTTCAGTTGGGGAGAGCCACCATCACTTACACTGTACGAGTCAGATTCATAGTCGTAAGGGTTTGCGTATGAATTGAGATATTTCTGACCTGGCTATTAAGGAGACTTGGACAGAGTTTTGGGATTCTCAGGGACTGTTGGACTTCAAATTCGGTTCTTAGTAAGGTTCCGCCCACACTAAAATTCCAAAGGTCCGACTTAATCTCCAAACTTTGATTTTGTGAAGACAAGTTTGATAATTAAACTTAATCCACCTTCTTCTTCTTTTTCTTTTCTGTCTTTTTCTTTCTGCACTTATTGCATAAGTGTTTGCTAGGGACTAGCAAAGGTAAAGTATAGGGGGATGATGAAGCCACATTTCATCATCTTTATTCTATCATTTTGGCATCAAAAACTCTAGTAAATGCGTGTAAATACCTTTAATTAGAGCATCTTAGCATTCATGCATGTGCATGTAAATAGTGTATAAAATACTGTAATTAAAGCCAAAATTATAGAATAAATAAAAGAAAAGAAAAATAATAAAATATTGTAAATATTTTATGACCCGAAACCCCGAGACCTAGGCATCTTGATGAATAGGTCGACAAGGAATAAAGTAGGGGGAGATAAGGGCCAGAATACAATAAAATTCCCTTTGTTTTTTATTCATTTTGAGACCTATTTTTGGTTCCACTTTTTATACTTCAAATAAAGAAACTTTATACATGAAAGTTGTAGATAATTAAATAAAGAAAAATACAAAATTGATTCACTGAAAATTAATATACAGATAAAAAGTTATGGTAATGTAAGATTCCAGAACTTCAACTTCCCAGACCTGTATCTTGCAAATAAAAACTCGAAATGTACCAAACTCACCTTTAATTGTATATAGCTTAAAATAATCTATTTATTGAAGGTGGTTTCGTATTTTTCGGAGTTACGGTTTGAAAGTTGAGTTTTGGACCCCACTTGTATACTTATACAGATTAAAATATTCATTTTATTTACTATTCATTATTTTTGTAATTTTATATTTTTATAATTTTTGTAAATAGTACTTATAATAAATGTGTACATTAAAGTCAGAATAAAAACATAAAAGAAATACAAAAAATACTTGTATATACTATACATAGGTATAATACCTATATCTAAACCTGTACAAATAGCACTTATATTTTATTAAGTGTACAAATGATATCAGAAAAATAAAATAAAAATATAATTAAGTGTATAAAAGTATTCTATAAATTTATAAAATAATAGACAAAAATAAATGAATTAAACACACAAAATAAAAATAAAAGAATTAAATATATAGGTATATGTACATATAAAGGGCATAAAAGGAAACTTGTAAATTTATATTTCTAAAAAATAATAAAAAATCAGAATAAAATACTTTATAAAATAATAAATATTTTTTATTTAATAATCAAATTTTAATTCGTTCATTTTCTATTTTTAATTGAATTTACAAAATAGTTTTCCAGGGTTTTCCCTGGTTGGTCCACGTGGACCAACCAGGTGCAAACCCTAGTTGACCCCAGTCAACTAGGCGCCCTACCCCCTGTAGCCCGTGTCAGAGCCTCGTTTGCCCCCACATTTGCGGATTTTTTGAGGACATTTCTTGCACCTTCTCGTCATGATTCCTTCTGCAAACTTGGTCCTCGATCATCCATCTTACTCGCCCTATGATTGTCTTGGGTCGAGGGCCAGCGATTGCATCGATCTCCCTTGGTCTTTGGAGCTCCAGAGTCGCAGAGTCAAACCAAATATAATAGAGCCCCTTCTTCCCTTTTGAATTCGAACGTCTCCCTCCATAGGATTAGCTCCCCTTCCGTTCCCACGAGCAAGGAGAAAGTGACAGGTCTCCTTTGCACCCGTCAAGAGGGTCGAGCGACGCCTGAGACACTTCCACCATCTCCCCCAACTCTGGCGGTTGAGGTATCTTTCCCTCCGGTCTGCACCATCGAGGCTGCCACTTTTTCCCTTCCTTTTCTCCGCATTTTACTTGCCATACCCGTAGGTTTAAAAGCCCTCAAAAATCTCCATTTTTCATCGAGTAAATCACCCAATCTGATCACCTCGCCGGAGCGCAACTCCGGCCAAGCTCTGCCCCACCACTTCGCACCACCGTTTCGCCGTCGCGGGACCCAGGCACTTTTCCCTGGGTCCTCACACTTTGTTTTGTAGGTGCTTGGACTTTAACGCACGCCTGGGGGTCATTTTGACCCTCGCTGGAGACGCACGAAGCCTCCCAACTCCGCCGATGTCCCCAGCGAGCCTCGGCCACCGCCGAGTTGTTTTGTACCTCCCTGTGCATAGAGGAAGCTCTCAGGAGGGTGCAGCCCCATTTTGAAGCCTAGAAGCCACCGGAGCACGGAGATCCAGCCCGGGGAAGTTCGCCCCGCCGGCGTTCTTCCCCGTTCTTCCTCCGCGCTTCGCCACCGTTGGATCGGGCTGCTCCTCCAGTTCGCACGTCGACCGTCCGATCATCAGCGCTCCTCCACCATCAGATCTCGATCTGAGATCTAATCTCAGACGTCGAAGCCAAAGAGTCATCCGTCGTCCATCGTCTGCCACGTGTCAAGTGAAGAATCCCAGGCCGTCGGATCGCGCCAGGCGTGGGCATTTTGCAAGTATACCCCCGCCATTTTTGTCTTTTCATTTAGTCCTTAAACTTTCATTTGCCGTTTAAAATATTTTGTAATATTTATAAAAAGACCCCCGAACTTTGCCTAATTGCGTATAGGTCCTGGCCACGTCACCTCACGTGACCAGTACACGTGGGGTGAAGGGCATTTTGCACAGGACCCCTTCAAAGTTATCGTATTTCGTTTCAGTCCTAGAACTTCGATATTAAGTGTAAACCTTTTGGGATATTTGCATGCTTACACCTGGAGTTTTGTAATATTGCATCTACACCCCTGCCAGGTCACGTGTTTCTACACGTGGTCGCTTGCGGCTATGGGTATTTATATTTAATCCAGGAACTGTGTTTAGTAGTTAAAAATTTTGCGTGAAAATTACACTTTGGCCCCTGGATGTTTGCTTATTTGCACTTATGCCCTTGCCAGTAGTGTAGTTTCTTGATGTTGTTTGTATTTATTTAGTGCATCATTTTAACTCGAAAAATTCTCAAAAAAATACCATAGGCTCATGTGTGCTTGCTTATTCACGCTATATTTTTGCATTGCATTTTTATTGCATTCTCATATTTACTAAAAATCAAAAACATGCATTTTCAGCACCGTTTGCATTAGAAAATCCATAAAAATTATAAAAACATTTTGAAAAATTACAAAAAAATACATTTTGCTTGTCTTATCATATTTTAGTGTCAATCCAAAAATCATTAAAAATTTCAAAACAAAAACCTTAAAAATTTGAAAACCCCTAAAAACATCATAAAAATCTAAAAAATCATAGAAAAACCCTAAAAATATAAACTCAGGTTCTGTAGTTTCTCTACTTTATTGTCTTTATTTTAAAATTAATTTGGGAAAATTTTGTTACTATTTAGTATTTTTCATTCCCATTTTAATTTCAGCCAGCATTAATATTCATTGTCTTCTTGTATTTTGACATTTAAAAATACCAAAAACATTTCTGAAAAATACCCAAAAATCATAAAAACCAGTAGAAAAATATAAAAAGACAAAAAACATTTTATTTCCTAATTTTTGAGCATTTTTCCTTATTTTTACAAATACCCTATCCCTTCTTCGCTTATATTGTATATATATTCTATTATAGAAAAAGAAAATACAAAAATATAAAATATAAAAGATTGTGTTTTTATCTGTTCGTGCGTTGTAGGCGGTAATCAGAATTGGTCAAGAAATAACCATACAAAATGTTCTTCAATTTTATTAATGCGGTTTTATGTTTATTTTACTTGGGCAAGTCCCAAGGTCGATTACAAGGAGGCAAAGGAACAACCTAGAGTTGTGTCTATCAAAATTCATGCACAGTTTTCGAGGCGGTCTTTTTTTGGAATTTTTAATGCAATAAAGGATGCAATATGCAAGTTTGGCCTATTTTAGGGACTAAAATGAAAATTTCGTTCAAATGATGTCCGAAAAATATGAAACTTGGCTGAGATGTAAATTATGATGAAATAAATGCACTTTAATTTTTTTGAAATTTTTGGGTGGAATATGATTTTTTATGAATTTTTTTAATGCAAATAGAATGAATTTAAATATGTAATTATAATAAATATTAAACCTAATTATTTTCAAGGAATAAAATTATCTAAGATCTATCACTAGGTGATTGATCTCAGAAAAATCCTAAACCTCGAAAATGTGATATCTAATACCTATTAAAAATAAAGTACTGAAATATGCAAAATGATTTTTACAGGGCAAATTATGCATGCAAATGCAATTCTTTTTGGGCGCAATGTAAAACACAATTAATTCTTCAATGTTTGATTTTTCGGGATTTTTTAGAGCAACAGTTAATCAAATATGAATTTCAGAGTAGAAATTGGGCAAAATATGAAAATTTTCATAGAATAATAAATTATTAATAACCATTAATCACAAAAATGTCCATAATATGTCAAAACGTAGAGAATTAAATGACAAACAAAATCCTATTTTTAAAGTAATAAAATGATGTAGAGAGAGGGTTCAAAACAAAGGGAGAACACAGGGGGTGAAAGTGCAATTACATTAAATATAACAAATAAAAAGTTGCAGCAAAGGGGCCTATATGTAAATACCTGATCCCTTGGGGGTTCTTCTGCAAAATTCCCAAAGCGCACGTGCCCTCTGGTCGGCGGGGGGTCTGGCGCAATATGGAGAAATGACAGAGGGGTCTTCGCAATTTTGCCACAATCACGTGCGGACAACGTGACCCGTGGGTGACGTGCGGCTGACGAAGGTGTTGTCGTCCCCCCACACGCACGTGCCTCACACGTGTGGGGACTCGGGCTGTGTGCCCGGTGGTTGAGCGGAGGGTGGTTACCGGTGCGTGGGCTGCCCAGGCGGAGGAGGCACTGGCTCCTGACTTTGAGGAGCGGTGAAGGGGCTCTGAAGGACGACGGAGCCGGTGAAGGCGGAGGTGGTTGGCGGAGTTGCGGGCGGCGTAGCATCGTTGGAGGTGGTGTCGATTGGAGCAGATGAAGGCAGAGGTGCGGAAGGCGTGGCGGTGCTGGGTCGCGACTAACGATGCAGAGGAGGGTCGTCGGCGTTGAAGTGTTGGCGATGAAGGTCGAAGACGCTGACAGTATCGTTGGCGTTGTGGTTGTCGGAGTTGATGGAGATGTTGGCTTGAGGCGGAGGAGAACGATGGTGATGACCGGTGGTTGTCGATGAAGTGGTTGGCACGAAGCTCCTGAGCGGAGGCGTAGATGCTGTACGGCGGAGACCGGTCAGAGAAGGCGATGCTCGACGGAGAGCGGTGGAGTCGTGGATCGAGAGAGAGCAAGAGAGATAGAGATAGAGATAGAGAGATGGAACGGGGAGATACCTGGGGGAGAAGCTAGGGCTCGACGGTGCGGTTGTCGGAGCGAAGCAGCGGCGGAGGGCGGAGCTGCGGCGAGGAGCGGGAAACTTCTCGGATCACGCCGATCCTTGATTGTCACGATCAGAGGGAGACACACGACGGATGATTCGAGGAGGGGCGGTCGGAGGGCGTTTTATAGAATGATGGGTCACCAGCTATGGAAAGGGGGCGGCGGGGATTTGACGGAGATCTCGAGGGGACAGATTTGGGAGGATCTTGGAGAGGTGCGCGATTCACGGAGGAGATCGGAGGGGCGGTCGACCGGGATTTGATTGGGGATCGGGGGGATACGCGGGTGGCGAGATCTGGCCATGAGATTCGCGGAGGCGACGTCGAAAGGGGAAAGGAGGCGGAGGTTGAAGATGGACAGGGGTCGTCCGATCGGCCGAGATCGGACGGCCCGGGTGGGGACACGTGGCAAGCTGGGGAGAGAGAGGCGGAGTAACACGTGCTGGGCGCATGCACGGGGAGGCACGTGCGGTGGCTTTTGAATTTTTTGAATAAAACGAATTAATAATATAGCCAAAAATGGCTGACATGTGGCCCACCAGTTGCCGCCACGTGTCAGCACCAGAAAATTCAAAAGATAAATATCTTATAAAATCGAAAATAAATAGTAAACGACTTCGGATCGAAAAAGTTTCTTCAGAAAATTGCTCGTCTCGAGGAGATCTACAACTTTCATGAAGATATCAAAACCAAAATCGATCAATTGCACAAAGTGTTTTTTTAGGGTATCACTTGTACATAAAACACCTTGATTTTTGTATTTTATAATTTTTATGTCATTTTTAAATCAGATAAAAATCCGGAAAAAAATATAGTAATATAAAAGATAAATATTTACACAATATTCTATTTTTTTGTATTTTTATGAATTGATAAAATATGTACATAAAATAATAGGTCAAAAACCGCTAAAATACACAATATACAAAAGAGGCCCAAAAACCAACTTTCACATATGAGCTCCGATTCACTTGAACTTGGTTTTGTTTTGAAGGTAATTGAATGTACATTAGTTCAAAAGTGAGTAGGATTAAATCGGACACTGGATGAGGAAGATATGAGGTTTTTTTATTCTGGAAATCCTGAAACTAGGGTTTGAGTTTTTGGTCCACTTATTTGGGTTAATTATTTTTTTGTATTTTTCATTTATTCTTGTTAGTGATATGTACACAGTGGTTTTGGGTCATTCGGAGATAGCATAAATGAGTTAAAATCTGGGAAGTTAGGGTATTTACAGGTCATTTTTTACTGAGATTTTTGGCTTCTTATTTTGTGCAGAAATTAGTGCTAAAATGCAATTCTTATGAAAACATGTATGAATGCTAATTATGCAGAATAGATACAGATATGCTATTGATTTTGAGGGATTTGAGCTAAATAAATGAGATTTAGAGTGATGAATTCGAGATTCATCAGTCACCCGTCCGATCAAGCTCCTGATCTCATCACCGCCATCCGCAAGCGCCTGTTTCTCCTTGTGCCACGCGTCGCATCCTTAGCCATCCGATCATCTTCTGGAGCTTAGATCTCCACCACACATTCCCGCCCTCTTCTCAGCCCTTCGATCACGATCCTTATGTCCTCATTATCATTCACTCCCTCCCGCTTGTGCACACGACACATGGCGCGCCACTCAACCTTCGATCGCGTCGCCCGAGACCTAATCGTAACCACTCGTTAGTGCTCGTCTGTCAAGCGTTGGATCTCAAGATCCAACAGCCAGAGCTTCATCGTCTACATCGCACGGCTCCTCTCTCCCACGTTCACCAGCTCGCGAACCACCTTCGCCCTTCTATTTCTCCCCGAGTCCACGATCCCCGCCTCCAAGTTCTAACCCCTCCACGACGTACCCCGACCGCCCCTCATCCTCGCGGTCATCCACTCGTCCCACAAGTTACCTCCACTCACTCCATATCTCCCCCACAAATCATGCCTGACACCATCAGAAACCACCACCTTCGAACCTTAAATATTCCATCTCCGCTCCATTTCTCCGATGTCCACCTTTATGCGAGGGATTGCCCAGCATACATCCGCCCCTCGGTGACAACGAGAGGGCGGCATGGAGCGTGAATACAACCATCTTCTCCTGTGTTGACCCGCCGCCTTCCATGGTGGCGTCGCGGAGCTTCGAGCCCGCTCGAGCTGCCCCACTTGGCTGAGGTGGTCCAGCGAGCCTCTATTCCAGATCGATTGGTGTGGATATCCCGAGCCTACCCCGAGCCTCTTCCGAGCCCCAGCCTGGAGGTTCGTACCTTCCGAGCCGAGCTGAAGCTACACTGAGCCTCCTCCGATCCTCGATGTCTACCGAGCCTGGAAGCGCACGTGCAGGTCACGTGCAGCCTGGGTAAATTTCGGGGAGGCCTACGAACTTCTTCAAAATTGCAGATAGGTCCTGAGACCACGTGTTGTCCACGCACGACTGGGGTATTTTGCAGCCGACCCC
Organism: Ottelia alismoides; assembly: GCA_037367405.1. Classification (NCBI taxonomy): domain Eukaryota; kingdom Viridiplantae; phylum Streptophyta; class Magnoliopsida; order Alismatales; family Hydrocharitaceae; genus Ottelia; species Ottelia alismoides. The sequence goes on along the minus strand of JAZKJV010005662.1, from coordinate 137,533 downwards.
TTACATGTTTGAATAATTGCAAAAATACCCCCGCACATATGGAATATTTACCAGGAAGGCCTTGCGCTTATTTTTAATTTCAATCTAGTCCTTCCCAAGGACCTATTTGCTAGTTATCTTCATGTTTCCTTACATTTATGCCATGTCTTCTTCTATGCATATTTTGAGCATCATATCTCTGTTTGAGTTGATTTCAGTTTCATTTTAAAGCTTGTTTGTTGACCTTTTTAATGGCATAGTTTGTTTCCTGTTTTGACACTGTTATCTTAATGCGTTATTTTAAATAGCCAAGTGTCTATTATGCAGTACATTCAGACCTTGCCTAAATTATCCATCAAGTTACTTCATGACTCAAGTCTGAAATTAACTAAGGCTTAAATTGCTCATTAGTTCTGATGACTTAGGGCAGACATATTATTGCATTTCATCACATATATTTGCATGATAAAAAAATCAAATAAAAAATGCATGTTTCTTGTTTTCTTAATGCATCTTGTCATGTCCTCATGCATTCATTGACCTATGGTTTTCTAACTCAACACTTAATAAAATTCATAAGAGTCTAAATACCACGAGAGAGGCTCGTGTCCCTGAGTTCGATCTTGGTTACTTACCAAGTAAAATAAAAATACATGACCATTTGATTCCCTTGACATATCAAATTAGATGGTCTTTGATGGATCGAATCCAACCCGACTGCGATGACAGTCGAGTGCTAATTCCGCACTTTTAAAGGGATGGATTTTCGGGTCGCCAGTACCTCCTCTTTAGTAGAGGACCAAGGAAGAAGACAAGAGTTTTTGTTCTGCACCTCACATTCAATACTTGCAAAACTCCTGTGCAAGGGAAGATCCTACTGAACTTCCTTCTTAGCTATTTCCCCATTTTGAAGATGGAATCTTTACTTGTAACTTGAACATAGAAGTCTGGTCAGATCATATATCTTTTGAACAGATTTATAAAGGTGGAATCCAACAAGTTGGGAATGAAGAAGAGGATGTTGAAGATTTTGTACCTGAGGCTGATGAGGAAGATACCTATAGTGACATCTATTTGTCGGGCCTTAATTGTATATGGGTACCACCCCTAAAAAGATCTCCAAAACTAAGAAAGACTAAAGAGAAAGCGTTACGAAGATTTAAAGGTAGTTTAAGTGATGATTGAAGGCCATGTTGGCCATTTATGTGCTTTTTTGAAATTCTGTAGAAGTTTTATGCTTCAGATGTTGTAGCTTGTATCTCCTTTCTTTTTTTGAATAAAAGGTGATATCCGGACCCCTGAAATTACTGGGCTTTTGATAAAAAAATCAATAAAAATTTACAAAAATAACTAAAAAATCATAAAAATAGATGAAAATTATTTAAAAACCAAAAAAAGTATTTTCTATATTTTGTTCATTTGTATTAGTATTTATAAATGTATTTTCTTATATTGTATATATAGCCTTATTTAAGCTTATATTATTATTGAAAAAGAAAAGGAAATTAAAAATTATAAAATATACAAATAAAATATATAAATATATACTTTAAAATAATTAAAAATATATTAAAATAAACAAATTATAAAATAAAACCAAGAATAAACAATAAATAGATAAGATGAACACACATTTTTGGAATTAATTTTCCCTAATCTCCCATTTGTTCCTTATGTTCAATGCTCTACAAAATACTTAAACTATACACACCTTTATTGAAGAGTTAGAACAAATTTTAACTCACAATTTATTTTGAACTTCTTTATATTTATTTGTGGGTTAATTGTTGATTTACTAGGGTTTCTTGAGAGATCATCGCATCGACTGCGGTCTCGCCTTGTGAGGCTGTACGATCTTCGAAAAATCCCGTTTACCAAATGGCTTCATTGTCGGGGACAACAGATTGTAGATTGGATTTTTACCCGTGTCTTCTTGTTTGTTGATGAATCTCCATTTCATCACCTTTATTCTATCATTTTAGCCTTAAAATCCCTAGTAAATGCATGTAAATACCCTTAATTTGCATAACTAAAATTCATCCCTTGTTGTATAAAATACTGTATGGAATACTATTTTAATGCAAAAATTATAGAATAAAGAAAAGAAAATGATAAAAATATCAAAGATAGTTTATGACACTAAAAATATCTTGATGACTGGGTCAACAAGGAATAAAGTAAGGGGAGATAAAAGCCATTAATGCAATAGAAATCCTAATTACTAATTCACCACTTATTCATTTTTTGGAATTATTTTATTTATTATTTATACCTCAATTAAATAAACTTTGTACATGAAAGGTGTAGAATAATATACAAATACAAAATTGATTTCATACAAAAACAATATACAGAGTAAAAGTTACACTCTGAATAAAATTCCAAAATCAACTTTCCAGACGTACATCTCTCACATAAAAACTCAAAACATATAAAAATCACTTTAATTAAATATAACTTTTAATAAGCTATTTAATGAAGATGGTTTCATATTTTTTGGAGTTAAGGTGTTAAAGTTATGTTTTGGATCCTATTATACAATTTACACAAATAAAATATTCATTTTCATTTATTTTTTATTATTTTTATTCATTTATATATTTTTAAAATTTTTTAAATATTATTTACAATATATGTACATATTAAAATTAAATAAACATCAAGAAAACATTAAAATAAAAAATGCATCCATAATACATAGATATATATACAATATACAAACATATATAATAAATACATATATTTTTTAAGTGTATATATATTATATCATAAAAATACATTAAAAATATATTTAAATATATAAAAATAATTTATAATTTTATAAAATAAAATAATAAAAAATATTAAATAAAGATAAAATACTCTAAAATATAAATAAATGTACCTATAATTAAACCCTAAAAAGTAACTTGTAATTAATAACCTCAAAAAAATAAATAAAAATAATAATAAAATACTATGAAAAATAATAAACATTTTATATTTTACAACTTAAAATTAGCAAAATCATTCATTAATTCTTTTTGAATTTCTATATCTTTGTCAGGCTACTTTTTGCTGGTTGGTCCACGTGGTGCAACCAGGTGGCGGGGAGTGTTGACTTCGGTCAACTCTCTGACCCGCATGCTGCATGTGTCAGATATAAACTTTGACGTGATTTCTCAATTTTATCCTCATCGATACATTTACCTATTTGCATTGATTCCTTCATAGCTTTTTGTCCTCGATATGTGCTCTTACACACCGACTTGTTATCTCGAGGATTGGATCAATGTGTCGCCTGATGTTCTTCGTTCTTTGGAGCCCCTTAGTCAACATGTTGATGAATCTCCATTTCATCACCATTATTTTGCCTTAAAAACTCTAGTAAATGCTTGTAAATACCCTTAATTTGCATAATTTAACATTCATCATTTGTTGTGCAAATATTGTATAAAATATTGTTTTAATGTCAAAATTATTGAATAAAGAAAATAGAATAAAAAATAATAAAATATCAAAGATATATTATGACCCTAAACCTCGAGACCTAGGCATCTCGATGACTATGTTGACAAGGAATAAAGTAGGGGGAAATAAGGGCCAAGAATACAATAAAATTTCCTTTTATTTATTCATTCTTTATTCATTTTTGGGACCTATTTTTATTTCCACTTTTTAAACTTAAAATAAAGAAACTTTGAACATGAAAGTTGTAGATAAAAAAATATAGAAAAATAAATAATTGATTTCATACGAAAACAATATATAGAATAAAAGTTCAGTTTAAATATGTTTCCAAAATCCAAACTTCGCAGACCCATATCTCTCAAATAAAAACTCAAAATATATCAAAATCACCTTTAATTGTATATAAATTTTAATAATCTAATTAATGAAAGTAGTTTCATTTTTTTGGAGTTAAGGTGTGAAAGTTAGATTTTGGACCCCTATTATGTAGTTTACTCGATAAAAATATTCATTTTATTTACTATTCATTATGTTATAATTTTATATTTTTTATAATTTTGTAAATATTATTTACAATATATATGTACATATTAAAATTGGAATAAAATCATAAATAAAACATTAAGATAAAATATGTAAAGAAAATGCATGGATGAAATACCTATATCTATACTTATATAATAAATAGACTTATTTATTTGTGTATATAATATATCATAAAAATATAATAAAAATATATTTATGTATATAAAATAAATTATATTTTTGTAATATAATAAATTAAATTAATAAAATAAAAAATACGAAATAAAAATAAAAGATCTAAGTACATTGATAAATATACCTACAAATACACCCTAATAATTAACTATTAATAAATAACCTTTAAAAAATAAATAAATAATCACAATAAAATATTATATAAAATAATAACCATTTTTATTTTATAAAATTTATTTATAATTGATTTTCAATTTTGCGTTGGTTTTATCTTTTTGCAGGTGATGTGGCCCAATCAGGCCACGCCCCCCGTTGACCTAGGGTCAGCTCTTACCCCAGGTTTAGCCCCTGACACGGCCAACTTTTCGCCTCCTTTCTCAATTTTTTCGCAATGATACATTGCTCGAGGGAGATTTGACCTTTCATGAAATGTCCCCCTTGTACATCCATGATCCACGTCCGTTCATCGACTTTGCTTGATTTCCTTCGATTCGCCCGTGATTCCCCGATCTTCCCTCCTGTCCAGCCCACCTGTAAATATCTCCCCATAGCCATTTTTGATTCTTTGGCCGAGTTTTTCCCTTATCTTGACCCCTCAGAGATCCCTAGGTCAAGCCCTTGTAACAGGAGGTGCTTGTCTGTTCTTCACAGCGAGGAAGGAGTGAGGTGGGGCTCTGTCCAGCCACCTTCGTCAATTGCCAGTGTTGAGCTTCATCTCCTAGTCTTGGTCAGTTGAGGTCCCTTCTTCCCTTATTTCTTTCTTTGCTTTAGTGTATCCAAGTCTTAGGGTCTAGTTTTGCTTATTTTATCTAGTGTTTTAGCCTAGGTTAGGATTTAATCCTTCATCGAAGCTCTCGAGCTCCGACCACCTTCCCTTTTGCCAAAACCACCCATTGCTTTGCTGACCACCGGCCAATAAAGGCCAGGTTCTTACATTGTCTTTCTCCTGTGTCTTTCTTCCTCTTTGCAGGACCTAAAGGGGGCTTCTACGCCCTAATTTCGCTAAGGAACCACTCCCAAGTGGTCGGAAGACGTACGAGCACCAAGGAGGTCAGTTCGCCTTCCCCAGAGCCATTTGAGCTACTTGGAGGGTTCATCGTCACTGCAGGAGCATCTTGGCTCTGCCAGAGTCCCACAAGGAGGTCAGAGGAGAAGGTGGCGCTCGATTGAAACTCACCCCATGTGAGTTCTTCTGTTGTTCGTCCCGACCTTCTTTCTGTCGCCCGATCCTTCCCGTTCGTACAAGCAAGCAACTGTCGTCAGATCTCCCCACTCTTCAACCATCGATCCTATTATGGGGATCTAATCACAACCGTCCAAAGCGAAGGGGCATCGCGCATTACAGGCTTGCCACATGTCAAGTGAGCAGCCTTTGGTTGTTCGATCGCCCACTGAGTGGGGGGGGGGGGGTAAATTTCCATTGTACCCTTGCATTTTTGTTATTTCATATTTAGTACTGTAAATATTATACGTAGTTTAAAACTTTTGATATAATAGCAAAAGGAACCTCGTACTTTACTGTAATTACATAAGGTCCTTGTCAGCGCATCTCATGTTATCGTTCACGCGAGGTGCGCGTGTTTTGTAGATTGGCCCTCAGGATTTTTGTTATTTATTTTTGGTACTCAAAACTAAACCCCGTGTTGGAAAATTTTGGTAAAATTTCAACGAGGCCCTCAAGCTTTATTTTATTTACAAGTATGCCCTTGCTAGCAACGTAGTTTCTCTTTGTTTCTTGTATTTATTTAATATAACTACATTACTCTAAAAAATCCACAAAAATAGATGTAGATACCTGATTGAACACGCTTCCACTCCATATTTTAATTTTGAAATTTTAGGATATTTAAATATTTTTTAAAAAATAAAAAAATGTCCTTTTCATCCTTGTTTGTAATAGAAAACCCATAAAAAATATAAAAATGTTTGAAAAATTCTCCAAAATATGTATTTTGTTTATTTATGTATTTTTAACCTTAAGACAAAAAATCACTAAAAATTATGAAAGAAAAATCTTAAAAATTGAAAAACCCTAAAAACTTTTATAAAATATGAAAATCCTTAAAAATTCCAAAAAATCTATTCTCTATTTCAGAATTTTAGTTATATTATTACCTTGAAATTATTTTGGAGAATTTTTTTATTAAGTTTACTATTTTTCATCTCTATTTTAATCTCGAGTTTTTTATTTAAACCTTCATTTAGGGTATTTTTTATCTTTAAATATATATAAAAATTAGCAAAAATTCCTAAAAAATCATAAAAATAGTTAAAAATATTTAAAATCCAAAAAAAAATTTATTTTCTTGATTTTCTATATTTTTACTACTATTTACTTATATATTAGTCTATACTATTTATATAGACTCTATATAACGTTATATATTTTAAGAAGAAAAAGAAAATATAAAATATAAAAAATTGAAAAATTGAAAATTAAAAATCAAAATCGAAAATTATAAAATCAAAAATAAAATAAAAAACTTTAAAACCCACAAAAAAGAAACATAGACAATTACCTCACAATTATTTTGTTCATCCTTTGTGCTCCATGCGTTCGACCTCTACATACTTGCAACTATACACATCCTTGTTGTAGAGTTATAATATATTTAAATCCACAAATTTTGTTTTTATTGCTTAATCATTATTATGGGATAATTGTTTTTTGAATAGGGTTTCTTACGGGTTGCCACAACGATTGTCTCTGCTTTGTGTGAGACATATTTTAGACCCATGAAAATCCTCTTCAACACATGTATATTCACTCAACTTACCTATTGAATTTGAACCTCTTTAGCCCTTATTTGGACCCCCCCCTTCGTGCTCTGGATTGACGTCCGTGACAGGGACGCCTCCGGCTGATCACAATGGGATTAGGAGAAGGCTGAGGAGCTCTTCCACAATCACTGCCACCTCACCGGCATGAGGTCTTTGCTTCACCGCTCCGATAATTTGAGGTAACTTTTTCTTCCTTTTTCTATCATAGATTAACCCTATGTTTTATTTCAGCTTTAGTTTTATAGTTTAATCATGTGTTTAGCTGTTAACACCCCCTTCGAAGTTCGCTGGAGCCCAACTCTAGCGAACTCCATTTACTGTGCCCCGATCGTCGACCGACCCCGTTACCCCCTCAGTTTACTTTCCCTTCCACCTCTCTCTCCTCCGTCATGTCTCATTCACCCAGATCCATTGTGGATCTAGAGATCAAATGTCCTCCACCGTCGCATCACCGGAGATCTTCGCCGCCCTTCACCTACATGCCCACCTACGCCAAAAAGCCTCGGAATTTTCTTTTTTAGTGCATGTACTATTCCTACAAGACCTGGGAGCCAAAGGACCCCTTGGGAGGTTGATTTTGTGGTCACATGAATAACTTGGAGCCCCCGACCTTCTCCGACTCCGTTCGACCTCACTAGCGCTCCAAGAGCCCTTCGGAGACCATCCCCTAGAGCAGAAGATCCCAAGATCCATTTTGTCTCAACTTAGACACTCACAGGTGACTGGAGAGGCGAGAGAGGGACGTTCAAATCTCGGCCCAGCTGAGTTCTTGAGTCGTTCTTCCAAGCCCTCTCTTCGTCATCTGACCTTCCAACTGCTCTAGGACGTACAACAATCGTTGGATGCACCACATGCCATCCGTTGGACCGTGATATGAGATCTAATCTTAGATGTTGGACGTGAAGCAGTATCTTGCAAGGAGGATGTGACATATGGCAAGCGAAGAGCATCTCCGTCGTCCGCTCCCGCCCTTAGATAGGGTATTTTGCATATTACACCTGGTCATTTTGTGTATTTATTAATTAAACTCTAATCTTTCCTTGGCAGATGTTTGTTTTGTAATAATTGCATAAAACCCCTCAAAAAATTCGTAATGACAGTTTAGTCTTTGCCAGCTCACCTCACGTGGCAGCCCACGTACAGTGGGCATTTTATCGGCGTGCCCTGCAGGTTTTGATATTTGTTTTCAATCCATAAAATTGAACTTCTAGTTATAAAATTTTGTGAAATTTGAAGACAGGTCCTCCAGCTTAATTTTATTTACATAAATGCCCTTGCAAGATTGTAGTTTCTTTTTGTAATCTCTCATTTATTTAAATTAGTTATTGTGCTCTAAAAATCTCAAAAAATAGGATTAAGTGCCTGACATGTTGTAGTTTCACAATCTAATTTTGCATTTCAATTTTAGGGAGTTATCCTGTTTTATAAAAAAATAGCACATTTTGTCCCTATCTACGCTATAAAATACACAACAAGTATAAAAAGTTTTTGAAAATTCTAAAAAAGTATATTTTTATTTGTTTATTTATTTTGAAACTCTAGAAATTGAAAAACCTAAAAATAGAAAAAATATACTTAAAACTTAAAAGACCCAAAACCTTGATAAAAATCTATAAAATTCCTAAAAATTCCAAAAATATGCCTTTTTATTTTATAATTTTTTTATATTATTATTTATAAATTAAATTATATGAAAATTTTGGACTTAAATTTCTATTTTTAATTTCCATTTTAGTTTTGGCTATTTAATTAATCCTTGATTTAGGGTATTTTTAACTTTTATAAAAATTAATAAAAATTAATAAAAAAATCACAAAATAGTAGAAAATGTTTAAAAACCTCAAAGTTTTTTATTTCCTGAAATTTACGTATTTTAATTAGCATTTATATCTATAGTACCTTACTTTATATATTAGTATTTCTTAATATTTTCTGATTTTTTATAGAATTTTAAGGGCTAATTTATTATTTATTTGAATGAATAAAAGAGTAAGAAATTAAAATAGTGAAGCAAGGACCTATCTGCAAATATTTCAAGTCCTAGGGCCAAATAATAACACGTAAAAGAAATGTAGGGGGCCTAATGCAATTAATCTAGAAAGAAAGGTGTGTTGCACATGATAGACATTCACAGGGGCATATATGCAATTATCGTAAAGGTTATCTGATTACAATAACACGTGAAAAACACATGAAAAGTTCTACAAGTTTCATACAAAACACATGAAGATGCTCATGTCTCAAACTTGGCTAGACAAAAATGCAAATAAAGAAACTACAAGGTCCAAACAATAAAAGTTCACAAGTAATTATTACAAAAATTAAACTAAAGCGAAATAAAACAAAATGTAGGGATAAAAGGGAAATATATCCTCAGCGGCCATGTGGCATGCACGTGAAGGCTCTGCAGCGTACTTCTCTGATGGCGTATTCAGAAAAGATCTAACAGCTCTAGGACATGGTGCAGGCTTACGATCTTAATCGACCATTAGGTAGATAATGGATCAACAATTCTCACTCTTTATTCTTTTATTTTAGCTCTTCTTTTTAGGAAAAACACATGTAAATACCTGTAAATTCAATAACTTAGCATTCGTCGGAACGGATGCATGTAAATACCTCATGTAAATAAAAATTATTTCATACTCCTAAAATCATGTTGTAAATAAGTAAAATCTAAAATAAAAGTATTTTTGTAAAAATAATAAAATAAAGTACTTGTACATAATACATAAGTGTACTATACATGTATATAATACCATTTATTATATAAACATTATTTTTTTCATAACAATAATTAAAAATCATAGAAAATCAGTTTATAAAATAATAAACATTTTTTTATTTTATATATTTTTTATTTTAAATTCATTTACTATTTTGAATTAATTTTTCTTTTATTTTTGTAATTCATGGTCTCCTATTGGTCTACATCAGACCGTTGACCTCAGTCAATGGTCTCTTCCAACCGGGTCAGTCGTGCCCTGTCTCGCCGGAGCCATTTATCCCCCTTTTTAGCGCTCAAACTCGACCACCTCTCCACCTCTTGACTCGATTCTCATGCCCAATTACAACCCTCACATCCATGATCTTTGTGAATCCCTAGGTGCAGTCGGATTGCCCTAGGGTTCCGCTCCATGCTTCGATTTTTTGGACCCTTGAGCATCCTATAAATCATCTCCTCTCACCTCCGTAGCCTCTCAGCTCATCCCTCGCGCCACCACATACCTTCATCCTCCTTCTTCATAGTGGCAGCCATAGGAGGAGTGCCATATGATTCGCTAGAGGTGTGTGGATGCTCGAAGCTCACTTCGTGGTCAGAGAACCGTCGCGAGCAGCCTCCTAGCCAGCTGCAGATCGATTGAGGCCAAGACCTCAATGCTCACATTCACCTGAAGCTCAAGAACCCATCCGGACCTTCAGGTATCTATCTTCTCTTCCACTTTTCCCTATTTGATTCCATCTTTCGATTTCGCTCTGCCGCCACCACCTCAACTCTTACCATCTGGTCGGAGCCCCGCTACCGACACCCATTCGCATGGATCAACACGCCAGATCAGCCCGTACCTTCTCACACAACCTAACCACCTTAGGATCGGCCATCAGGTCGAGATTAAGGATTAGACCTCCTTCTCCCGCTTTCTTGGTGGTCGAGCATCACCCCTACCACTTCTTTTAGCTCTTTATGCAATAAACTATACCGGAGCGTCACCCCCGAGTCATTCTACATCTTGCAGGTACCCGTGTGCATGTAAGAGCTCAGTTGGCCCCCCTTCAGCCCAGGCAGAGCAATTCCAGGTGGAGGATTTCCGTACCACTCATCTGATTGTTCACTCTTCCATCTGAGCCACCCCTTCGACGCAGAGTACTTCAACGATCGCACTGAACCTCTCAGGAGCTTCATCGGGGGCCTGGATCACCTTCCATGCTCAGTTGAAGTTCACCCAGACCATGTTTTTCCAACCACGATTGCCACCGTTCGATCTGGAGTAGATCCCCAGTCATGATATGAGACCTCCTTTAGCATCTCATCCTGACACTTGGATTGGACCTAGGGCCCTCATCAGAGCCACCCAGCACGCAACCCTTGCAGCCCATTAGATCAACTTTATATCCTGCATTTGACATGCACGTTCCCGACCAAATCTGAGCCATCAGATGCTTTCCAGGGAATGATTAGAACCGCCAGAGCTCCCCTGCGCCGCGCACGTGCCTACTAGGTATATTTCACTATTCTCCTTACATGTTTCAGTATTTGGCTTTAGTCATGTGAATAAAACTTGTAGTTAAAGACAATTACAATTTGGACCTTGTATTTTATCGTATTTTCATGTTAGTGCTTTTATTTTGAAATCATTTGTGTCTCCACTTTCTTGTTTGGTAATTTGCAGTATGTATCCTGGAAGTTTATATTATTGCGATATGAATGTGAAGTTTTGACAAATTGCATCGATGCCCCTGTGAGCTTGGATTACGTGTTGTAGGTGTTTTGATTGGACACATTGCTTAATTGGACCATGCGATTTACTTTTGTGTTATTGTTTGGTCCCGAGACTTAAGGTATTTGCAAATAAGTCCCTGTAAGGTGTGGTTAATTACATGCTTTGTACTGGATAAAATACCATTGGCTCATGTTAGTGTGTGGTTTTTATTACAATTTTGTTGGACTAATTTAATTGCATTTTAAATTTTTGAAAATTCAAAAACCCTTAAAAATATCCATATTTTCCTTATAAAAATTCGAAAAATGCTTTAAAAAATCTGCAAAAATTTCTGTATATAGTTTTTTGCTTGCTTTACCTTTACTTTTAATTTTGTTTTAAAATTCATAAAAAAACCCTAAAAATCATAAAACAAATAAAATATTATAAAAATCATAGAAAATCAAAGAAAAATAAAAAAATTTAATTTCAATTTTTGTTTATAGCTTTATCATAAAATTACTAATCAGGACTTTAAGGCATTTTAATTTTTTTAATCTGAAGTTTATTTTATTTTTATTAAATCACAAAAACATTTTAAAGATCAAGAAAACTACCAAAAACACTTTAAAACCCACAAAACCCAAAAACATTTTTACTTTGATTTTCTAACTATTTTTGGTTATTTATAAAAATCCAAAAAAAATATTGTGCTTTCTTTCTTTGATTTTTGTGCTTATGTGCTTTATTAAAAAATAAAAATCTAAAAAATTAAAAACCATTAAAAATTGTTTTATTTGGGAAATTTGACTACTTCGTACTTCTCTCGTGCTCCTTGTGTTTGTCCTTGATCGCTATACCATGTTTATAAAATATCGAACCACTTACATACATGCTTGATTGATTTTCTCTGTGTGGTTTTATTTTCTTGTTGAATGATCAGATTGATTAAGGACAAAGATACTTCGCATATTTTCCTCCCTTAGTCGATCTTGATTCTTCGCTCATAAGTAGAATTTCTAACGACTCTGGCTAAAGCATGAACGTGCGGTCAGATCTGGATCATACCTGATCTGGGCTCCTAAAATTGGGCGTCATTGTAAGACTCAGATGAAATCTATAATGAGGATTCTCCATCTAACGATAAAAAGATATGCTAGATGAACTGGGAAGAAGGAGTAGCTGGGCAATATACGATTGCTAAAATTTAGAGATCCTTGATGGGGATCGACTCGCTTAAGAGCTTAGCACCACGGTAAAGATGCTCTGCATCAATTGGAGTGATCCGATGGAGCAAGGAATGACTGGATGGTTATCTGGAGCTCAGAATTCCTGGAGCAGCTCCTCCACCAATGATGAGGCATGATTCAAGCCTCCTGCACGTACCTGGTCCTACAAGGGAGTCTATGCTTGAAGGCTAAGCCTCGACAAGGCTTATTTTCAACTGAAAATGAAAGAAGTGATGGGGGTGATGAATTGATCTTTGGAGAATGTGAAGGCAGGAGATAAGTTCTAATCTTGCTCTGGTGAGAGAGATGTAGTGGGTCAGGTCGCGGAGGAAGGTGGTCCGTGATGTGGGGAGTCGATCTATGTGGGTGGGAGTGAACGTGGATCTCCAAAACGATGGTTGGAGAAAAGAAGGTGGATGTTCAATGATTGAATGAAAATCGACATGGAAGCAAAATGCGAAGGAAAGAAAGGATAACTAAGTGATCTGAACTGAAAGATGAAGCGATGCGGAAGTGGGGTCAAGGTTGTGCCCTCAAACATGTGGCATAAGTCCTGGGAGGCTAATCACGGTAAAGCTCCAACTACGAAGCAAGCTATGATTGATGGACCACCAACTCAGGCTCCAAACGGGAGCAGGAGAACCCTGTTACGATCCTAAAGGTACGAGTGGAAGAAAGAGGTGTGAGGAACGATCTATCGAGTGACAGATGCAGAGGAGATGGTTTTATAGGTGTTCCCAAGATATAGAAAGATAGGAATAATGAGCGAAACCATTGGAAGATTCGGACATGCCTAGGGATCCGCAAGGATCGTGGATCCTAGTGGAACATTCGGGAGCAAGATTCGAGGGAAAATATGGTCAGACTCAGGCTGGAAAATGGTAAGAAATTAGGCCCAACAAAGAGGTACCCAGGTTGGGTCTGGAAGAGGGGAGGTTGACCTGGGTCAACGAACCCGGGTTGACCAATCAGAAAATTAGAATATACAAAATAAATGAAAAATTAATTAAAAATAGCAAATGCTTTTAAAATAAAAATGAATAAAATATGTTTGTTATTTTTAAAACTATTTTTTGTGATTTTTAATTATTTTTAATAATAAAAATATTTACAGTATATACAGTATAGGGTATTATGTATAGGTATAATATACCCTATATATTATATACAAGTATTTTTATTTTATTTTTTTTACAAAAATACATTTTATTTATTTATATAATATTTAAGGGATATAAAAGCGGCTGTATTTTATTTTTACAATTTTATTATGGGTGATAAATAAATAGTTGTTATGTATAGTATAGATGCTGGGCAATTTGTATAATGAGAAGATGATTTTATATTTTATTTAATTTATATTTTGTGAACTTTATTTTAATTTTATATCATTTTTAGTAATATATACAAGTGTCAAAATATAAAATATGTACAAATTATGTACAAAAGTAATAAATATATCTACACAACTATATGTGTTGTATGTTTGTACACATTCTACTTTCTTTACTTATTTTTATTATTTTTATTTACACTTTTATTTATCAATTTTATTAAGGAAAATGAATTATTTTAATATTATTTTATTTAGAAATATAATGGGTGATATATAGGAAGAATAGTGATGAACATATAATGAATAAGGACCCTATCTCTCCCTACTTTATTCATTGTTGATCAGGCCAATATTTGACCTTCTCTTGGAGTTTAGTTCATTCTGCATTTATTGCATAAATATGTCCATATTTTATTCTTTTTATTTTCTTCTTTATTTTTTTTATTTTGATCAAAAATAATGTTAATTACACAATATTAACAAATGCATGCATAATGTTAATTTATTGTATGTGATACATATTTACAGGTATTTTACATAGGGAATTTTGCTAAAACAAAAGAATAAATGACGCAAATCAGTGATTCAACCTTTATCTCTTTTCAACTCATTGTCAGTTTTATGAGTGAATTAGACACATGATATAAAAACTGATCGAAAAGGAAAGTTCTTAGTTAGTGCTCCTTGTGTTCGATCTGTGATTGCTTTCTCCTGGTTAATTGAAAAGAAGTTGAAATAATTTTGTTTGCTAATTGTCTTGAGTGGGTACTACAACTGACCTTATTATAACTTTGCTCAAAATAATTATAACTTTTCTATGGTGATTTCCACCATCAAGTCATCCATAGAAATTTTCTCTTTCATGTGTTTCATTGTCATACAAACATCTTCCCACGATTGGAAAATTATTTTTTTGATGCACATGACTTGAAACTTCTTTGGAAGTTTCATTTCGGCATCTTCCGATCCATGGAGCAGAAGCAGAAACTCATCTACATGTTCAGATTTTGATTTCCCCTCGACCATGGAAAACTTCAAGAACATAATGATACATATTTATCAACACAAGAGTATTTAGTGTTATATTTCTTGTCAAGTTATTCTATAGACCTTCCATAGTTTATGCGGATATAAAATACACATTAAACGAAGTGTTGGATGGAGCCAACAAAAATGCATCCATGACATATATACTCTCATTCCATCTACTGCATATTACTCCTTGTAGATATCATGTGAGGAGTTTTCCAAATTCACCATGGGACACTCAGTTTCAAGCATTGAGATCAACCTTATAGTGGTTAATCAGGTCTTCATGCATTGCTAAAAACACTTGAAGTTCTGTCCACCAAGGTTTTTAAGCATCGTGATAATGTCTACCCCTGATTTGAACATTATATTCAACATAATTTCAATCCCAATTCTTAATTTTCTCCCTAAGATTATTTTAGCTAAAAACAACATGGGTACTATAAAAAAGTAATTTTCCACATTCATATAAATCAAATTAATAGTATAATAAATCAACAAAGATATTAACCAACCATTTGATAAAACAAATTAGGGTCAGAAATAGAAAGAGAACAGTAATAAACAATTTCCGACAGTAGTAAAAGAATCAAAGAAGAGATCATCGAAGTAGCCATGAAGAATTGTCTTTAGAGTGGATATAACACCAACAATACCGATGTGTAGAGTTCATGTGGTTCTCTCACAGGATATGATAGCATGAGATAGAGTGGAGCGAAGCATGCACACACATGTGTGTGTGGTCCTCCATTCCTCATATATACTATTTCTACAAGAGCCTGAGTTGAGGACATATATAAGTCCACCAAAGTTTTAGTATGACTCCATGTGGTACTAAAAACTCCACTTAAGACTCCACCATGTTTCTAATTTGGAAATTCCAACTTTCCCTCCAATTAATTTGGTTTCCCACTTGAAATCAATTTAATTACCAAATGCAGTTACATATATTTACCAACCTAATTACATAAAATTAAATAAAAGATTGATGTGAAATGGATCGTGTATGGATGTGGAATTGAATGTGTGTAAAGGTGTGTGAAAAGATCGAGTAACACAAACTAGTAAAAGGGAAGAATAAAGAAACCAAGGAAGAGACACTACAACGAACTTAGAGAGAGGAAGATGGTTACCTAAGGAAAAAGATGGAGGAATATGTGAATTGGATAGCCTGAACTGGTAGTCATCTCGACTCCTTCGATGAAAGCGACCAAGAGGATGAGCGCTATGCTGCAGGCTTACGCAGATCACACAGACCGTCAAATCTGGTGCTAAATTTGATACCACACCATTATTATAAATAGAAGAGACTTACTATCAAGCGTTTGAGACGAAGATGTAAATGATGAATCAAACGTCAAGGAGCACTTGATGTGTGTTTTATAGCATCGAGAGAAGCTTCAAGAGGATGCAAATTTTTTCCATTCGAGTTTGGGTGTTTATATCTAGATCTTCAGAAGGTTGACTAGATTACAGGAGTTACAGGGAGAAGAGGCTTGGGTTTGGTCAGGAGCAGAACGGGGTTGCATTCAATAGAGAAATAAAAGATATGGAAGTTGACCTGTCAGTCAACTCCCCAAAGGGTGTGCGCCAATGGGCCGCAAGATGGCTGTGAGTAAAGTGGTTCATTGACCAGTACAAGGCAAGCAATTTGACCCATATTCTGACTTAAGTATGTAAATGCACCATAAATTAGGTTATACAGAATAGATGATATTAAATTCTAAAAATAATGTTAGTAATAAATATAGATATATAAACTACCTAAAATGGTATAGAAATAAATAATACAGTATACTAACTTAGTGGATAAACCATGTAAAAACAACCAAATATAGATATATTGTACATATAATACACACACACACACATTTTTAGATTATTATCCTCACTCGTACGTCTGCCATGTTATACTTTATTTAGCTAAATAATACTCTAAGGTAAATAAGTATATTTTTTGTTTATTTTTAAGTTATTATATATATAAACAAATAAGAATGTGCACAATATATGTATTTTACACCTCTATTTATTAATTTGATTTTATATTAACTAATTCAGAAACTTCTATTTTTATTTTATTCACAAAGTATGCAATTCGTACAATATGTTAGATACAAATTATACAAAACATATAACAAATACAAGTCTATAGATATTAAACTTAGTTGTACATATACCATATAAGACTGAAATCGATATTTTACATGGTGGCTTTGTTTTCAGTGAAACCGCCTTCATGAGATGAAGAATTTTATAACTTGAAATTAAAAGACGAGTTTGCACAACTTTGATTCATATGGGGTAAGAAACAACTGGGAAGTAGGTACTTATGGTATTTTTGGTTTGAATTATATATAAATTTGTTCTTGTGAATTTATTTTATATTCTTATATTTTCATTTATATTTTTATGTACAAGTTACAAAAATAATTAAGTTGACTGGAGTTATTATTAATCATGAAGTTTTATTATGTAAATGTACACTTGAAAAAACAAACTCGAAAGCCAAAACTCACACCTTTAACCTCAAGATTTTTCTAACAATGTTGTAAATAGTATTAATTACAAGATGACTTTTAAGTATGAATGTGTTCAATTAGGGGTTCTCTATAAATAGATAAGATCCAAGGAAGTCGCCAATAATTGATTTTTATATGATGCTTTTATGTCTTGATTTTAATTTATTTTTATTGGTGTATTTTTTATTGATAGATAAAACATTATTTGCACAAATGATTTTAATAAATTTTTTAAAATTCTGAAATATATAGAATAGTCTGAATGTTATTTTTATGTACAAAAAATAATAAGTTTGTGATTTCTATGCATATTCCTTTACTCTCCTCAGATTATTAGTCGATGGATCCACTGTAATTCTAGTCCCTAGATTATGGTCGAGCATGTACATATTTACATATTTGTAATATTTTTTCTTATTTCTTTTTTCATTCTTTTTCTTTTCTTTTATCTGATATAATGTTAAAACATTTTTATTGATGAGATATATTTAGACAAGGAATTGGTTTTAGTGGATATTTAGATAAAAAGAAATAATAAGGGAACTAAATCAACAATATCATCCCTTATTCTTAAACATTGTTAGTCCTTAGCAAACACTTATTAGAAAAATAAATACATAATGAAAAAGAACATGAAAAAGGAAAGAACTCGGAATAAAATTATTTTTAAACCAAACACATAATCAAAGTATGAGCTTGGACATACATTTGGATTATAAGTTCGGTGAGACTTCACTAGGGATTAGAATATATGATTTAACAACCTTTAAGTTCTACAAATCTTTGTCCAGTTCATCTCAGCATTCAAGCTAGAACCATTTCTTAATGCACATACTCTTATTAAATGGTACAATGTGTAAATTGTGTTACCTCTTACAACTTGAAGAGGTTATAGAACTGACTATTGATAAACACGGATTTCACAAGAGCCTAAATTGGTGTCTCACACAAGGCGGAGACAACCGTCGCTGTGGCGACTCTCAAATGAAACCTGTATTTAATCAACAATTAACCCACAATCAAGTATCAAACAATGAAAAACAAGTGTGGAGTTAAAATTTATTTTTAACTCTGCACAAATGGTGTATAGTGACAAGTATGCAGAGAGTTCGAACACAGGGAGCAAGCAGGGTAATTCAAGCAGATATAAGCACAAGTGTGTGTGTGTGTAAAGTGTCTACACTAAGCAAGCAAGCAACTACAATTTTTGTGGGTTTTTAATTTTTAATTTTTTTATTTTTATTTTTTATTTTTTTTTCTTTTTTTGTTTTGTATTTTGATTTTTAATTTTCTGATTTTTATAATTTTATATTTTATATTATTTTTTTTCAATATTGGAATTTAAAGACAATGGAATAAAAGACAAGATAGAATATTTATAAAACTAAGTAAAAATTACCAAAAATTCAGAAACAAATTGTTTTTAGTCTTTTTGGGGTTTTTTACTGTTTTTGTGATTTTTGGAGAATTTTCAAGGTGTTTTTGGTATTTTTAAATACTGAAATAAAGCAAAACAGTGCAAATAAGGCTGGCTGTGAATAAAATGAGATTTAAAAATAGCAAACAACAACCAAAATTTTTCACACTATTTTTCAAATGAAGAAAACAGAATAAAGAACACACAGAACCTGGGTTTGTATTTTTTTTGAGTTTTCCTTGATTTTATATATTTTTTTGAAGTTTTTGAGTGATTTTAAATTTTTAGTGTTTTTCTTTTGATATTTTTAGTGGTTTTTGGACTGACACTAAGATAGGATAAAATAGACACTAGGTAATATTTTTGGAATTTTTAGAGGTATTTGATATTTTTTTGGTATTTTCTAAGCTAGACAGTGCATAAAAAGCAAGTTTTTGATTTTTAATAAATATAAAAATAGCATAAAATCAAAAACTAAATTGATGGCGTGAAAGTACACATTCCAGGAGCTTAAGTTCAAAATTTGAGAAATTTTGGAGTTAAAATGATAGATCAAATAATTAGAACAAACATCCAAACATTAAACAGTCCTAGCAGGGGCATATATGCAATATATCAAACATCCAGGGGCATACACGCAATTTTTCCACAAAAGGTTACACTGAAACTTGCATTTTAAGGATTAAAGATGAATAACAAAACCCGCAAGGGTATCTGAGCAATTTACCCACCAGGGTGCGTGACTCGCACGCGCCTGGAAGGGGTATTTTTGCAATATTACAAAGTTCCAAGGGGTTCAATGCAGTTTCTCCAAAATATTACAACTTAAAGCAAACATTCATGGACTTAAGCGAAATAAATAAACCCCAGGGGGGTCCCTGCAAAATACCCAGCCCCCTCACGCGCACGGACACGTGAGGTGACGTGGATTGGACCTAGGTGCAAATAAGAAAACTACGGGGTTCTAGTCGCAATTATTACAGAAATATTTAAACTACAGCTTAAAGTTTATGGACTGAAATGAAATACAAAATTTGGCGAGGGGAAAGTGCAAAATACCCACGCCTTATCTCCTCGTGCGCGATCGAACGGTGGAGGGCCGCTCACTTATCCACGTGGCGCACGCACAACGCGCGATGACGGTTCGGCGATCAGCGGCTTGGATCAGATCTGGCGAAGAGATCGACGGACGACGCGTGCCAAGATCGGACGGCTGCGGCTTGATCTGGAGCGGGCCGAGGATCAGACGGTGGAGACACACGTAGGAAGAACAGGGAAGAACTCCGCTGCGGCAAAGTTCCTCCGGCGAGCTGACGCGCCTCCGGTGGTCTGGGCCGCTCCAAGAAGGTCCGGGAGACTCCTGAGGTGATGCTCTGGCGTCTGGGGCTCTCAAAATCGCCGGAGAAGCTCTTAGGTGCTGCTGCAAAGGTGGCGGAGCTCGAAGGTCCAGGTATCTCCGGCGGAGGTCGAATCCGAGCCCCCAGGCGCTGTGATGCTCCAGGTACCTGCAAAAAGGGGTGAAAGGGTCCAGGGCAAACTGCCTGGACCCCGCGGTGGTGCTGTGGACGTCGGAGATGATCGATGGAAGGTGGATGCGCGACAGCCGGAGGTGCGCTCCGGCGATGAGATATGGAAGATGAATCGAATGACGAGACGCTAAGATTTTTTTGGGGTTTTTGATGCTGAAGCTAAGGGAAATGAAATGAAATGAAAAGAAAAGGGAAAAATGGATGCCTCGAAGGTGGACTACCTGAGGAAGAAGAACCTCGACGCCGGTGGTCGGCGGAGGTGGCGGAGCCGCTACAGAGCCTCCTCGACTCGCCTGAAGGTGTGGATGCGGAGCTGTCACCTCCGGCTACACAAAGAGCTCAACAGGGAGGAGGATTAATGGCTAAGGAGGGTTCAAACTTGGGCTCGAAGTCGGCGGGTGGTTTAAGTAGGAGGCGATGGCGTCTTCTTCAAGCGAGCTCCACGCGCGCATCATGAGGATATGGCTGGATCCGAAGACATGGCGTGGGAGAGTGGAGATCGGGGATGAACTTCCGAGAAGGAATCGAGGCGTGAGGACCAGCGGATTGAGCGCGAGAATTTCTTGAAAATGGGGCAAAATCGCGGGCATCAGAGGTGGCAGGCTTTGGTCGGGGGAGTTGACCAGGGTCAACTCTAGACCGCGCCTGGTTGGTCCACGTGGACCAATCAGGAAATTCAGAGTAGAAATTATTTGAAAAATCAAAATAAAATAGTAAATGAATTTATTGATTTTAGGTTATAAAATAAAAAATGTTTATTATTTTATGAAGAATTTTTCTGTGATTTTTATTTATTTTTATGAGACGTATTTTTACAAGTTTGCATTTATGCCCTTTATATTGTATATATCTATATATTTAAGTATTTTATTTTTATTTTGTGTCTTTTAATTTATTTATTTTTGCTTATTATTTTATAAAAACATAAAGTACTTTTATGTACATAAATATATTTTTATTTTATTTTTCTGATATGTTTTGTATATTTAATAGAATACAAGTATTATTTGTATAGGTATATGTATAGGCAGTATACCTATGTATCCTTTATACAAGTATTTTTATTTTGTGATTTCTTTGCATTTTTATTCTGGTTTTAATGTACATATATATTATAAGTAATATATACATAATTATAAAAATATAAACATGCAAGAATAATGAATAAAGAATAAATTGAATATTTTAATCTATACAAGTATACAATGAGGGTCCAAAAGTCAACTTTCAAACCGTAGCTCCGCCAAATGCGAAACCACCACCATTGGATAGATTATTTTATTCTATATACAATTAAAGGTGAGTAGGCTGCATTTGGAGTTTTTATTTGTGAGATACAGGTCTGGGAAGTTGGCATTCTGGATTTTTATTCAGACCATAACTTTTTATCTGTACATTATTTTTCTGTGAAATCAATTTTGTATTTTTCTTTATTTTATTATCTACAACTTTCATGTACAAAGTTTCTTTATTTGATGTATAAAAAGTGGAACCAAAAATAGGTCCCAAAATGAATAAGAAATGACTAAAATGAATAGGTATTTTGACTGTGTTTTTGACCTTATCTCCCCCTACTTTATTCCTTGTCGACCTATCCATCAAGATGCCTAGGTCTCGGGGGTTTTGGGTCATAAAATATTTGCAATATTTTATTCTTTTTCTTTTCTTTATTTATTCTATAATTTTGGCCTTAATTACAGTATTTTATACACTGATATAATGCACATGCATGAATGCTAAGATGCTCTATTTAAGGGTATTTACAGGCATTTGCTAGGGTTTTTGGTGCCAAAATGATAGAATAAAGATGATGAAATGTGGATTCATCATCCCCCTATACTTTACCTTTGCTAGTCCCTAGCAAACACTTATGCAATAAGTGCAAGAAGAAAAGAAAGAAAAGAAAAAGAAGAAAATTGGATAGAGTTTAATTATCAAACTTGTCTTCACAAAATCAAAGTTTGGAGCTTAAGTCGGACCTTTGGAATTTTAGTGCGGTCGGAACCTTAATGAGAACCAAGTTTGAAATCCAACAGTCCTTGAGAATCCCAAAACTCTGTCCAAGTCTCCTCAATAGCCAGGTCAGAAATACTTCAACTCATACGCAAACTCTTATGACTATGAATCTGACTCGTACAGTGTAAGTGACATGTAGCTCCCCACCTCAGAAGTGACAAAGAAACAACCTCCCCCAACCTGGTAACTCTAATGCCTCGGTCTAGCAACTCTTTCCTCGAGAAGCGGGGTATTCCCTTCTAAGTTCAAGTGCAACCGGCTCAAGAAGAGGGGGAAGAAGTATAGACTTTTGGAAGCTCAGCCAGTGTAGCCAAGTCTCCCGCTGCAAGCTTCATGAGATGTAACATGGATACCATAAACTTTTGCTTTATTGGACTATATATACTCCGGTGGGGTTATTAAATTTTCACTCCGACCCACCACTTTTTTGGAGTTCTTTTTTTTTTCAATTGTATCTGTACAACATATCTACATGGTGCAGCATATATACAAGAAATTTTCCTCTTGAGCCAGTAGACTATCCCTCTTTTGAAGCTTTATTGCAACCCACGGCTTCTGTCTTTAGCCTTCATCACCACTAGACCAAGTTGAGGTGCACTTCCTTCACTAGAAGAAGAAGAGAGGTTCCGCCTAGAAGTACTACCCTCATATGCTACCCCAAGCTAAAGGAAACTGCCTCCTCACCACCTCATCCGTGGAGAGCTATGTGAAAGGTGCAGGTGTCCAAGTTAGGTCATTATCAACAAGAGTCGTGCGTGTGCTCCGAAATACTCTACTTTGGCAGTCAAGAATCCATTGAACCAAGTCCCGTGATCCTCAAAGAATTAAGTCAACTAGACCTGAAGTACCTCAAACCCAGTTCCTATAAGGTTCCTGTTATTAGGTAGATTTTAAGGTCCAATCAAGCTCCAATCTCCGGATTTTACCTAGACTTGTTCAACTATCAAACTCAATCCGAAAAATGTTCATGCCATGCAATGCTATGCAGAAAATATTTTTGTGATGCCATTTTCAAGATTTTGAACTTTTTATGGATTTTTGAAAAGATGATGCATGCGTATGCAGATGCAATTTTTTGTATTTTTCACAAAGATTTTTCAAATGTTTTTGGATTTTCATTTTGCAAATGTTTTTTTGGGATTTTTGAAAACAAAAGATTTTGGCTGCAAACTAGGTTAAAATATGTACACGGGAGTGCTTCTTATATATACAAGAAGTGGATTTTAAGAATTTACAAGGGTAAGTGGTCAATATAGGTAGTGGATTTTGGTGTGATGTTAGTATTCCTCAAACTTATTTGACACAAGCTTTTCACACAATTTTTTTTTGAAAACTATAGTCCAAAATAGTTTTTACAAACATTTTTACAAACATGTACACACATTTGAAAATCATTTTGCAAAGGCTTTCAAAACAGTATATATAGGTTTTTCAAATATTTTTGCAACCATTTTTCAAACCATTTGCAAATCATTTTTCAAACATTTTATTTCACACAAAGAAAAGAAGTTTTACAAACCACACATTTTTACAAAGGTTGAAAACATGTAACACAATATTTTCACCTGATTTATTAATCAGTAAATACAAAAAGAATTTGAGGAATAACCACATCTTTTTATTAGATATTTTTAATGAAATTTAAAGAATTATTAGCCATATTATTAAGAAAATACGAAAGTACGAGTTATGGCTAAAGTATATACGTAGTATATACGACCCCCCTATACTTAGCTTGAGCTATGTCCTCATAGATCGGAGAGAAAAGAGAAGACATAACTCGTACTAAGTATAGGCAAATCTAAAGAATGAATGAATCAATGAATGAGAAGTTGACCGTCCCCCCTATACTTAGGATCAAAGAATCCTAAGTATAGCAGACTGTACACAAAGCAGGGAGGGTCAAGGGTGGGAATGAACAGATCGTACTCAGATTGTCTCCCCCTATACTTAGGGTAAGATATCCCTAAGTATAGACAAGAAGAGGAGACAATGGAGAGGATCAAAGAATGGAAATACTCGGGGTGCATACCCCCTTATACTTAGGACAAAGTACGTCCTAAGTATGGAAGACTGTCTACAAGGGTGGCACCTTTTTCATAGATAAAGACGATAGAGATGGAAAAGAAGAAAAGAAGAAAAGAAGAAGAAGATGACTCAACAGATGAAAGTGATATGAACAGATGGACCTGTACAGCGGCAGATGGAGTTGATCACCATGTATAAGATGTAGATGATGAGAGTTAAAGGACACATCTCATACCAGAAGAATGGGGGCAACGTCAATGGTCGGCGGATCATGATCTCGATATAGCTTCAGGCGTTGACCATTGACGCGGAAGGTGGACGAAGATAACGGTTCGGATATATCAATGCTGCCATTGTCATGTACCTTCCTAACCACATACGGACCTTTCCACTTGCTCTGCAATTTCCCTGGGAATAATTTCAGCCTGGAATCAAACAACCATACTCTCTGATCTGGTTCAAACTGTTTATGGCTAATATGCGAATCGTGCCATGTCTTCACTTTTTCTTTGTATTGTAGGCTGTTGGAAAAGGCTGTATCTCTCAATTCCTCCAGGGCTGCCAATTCTGCTCTTCTTTGGTCTCCTATACTCTCGGGATCCAGAAGTAACTCAGTTACTGCCCAAAAAGATTTGTGCTTGATTTCCACTGGCAAATGGCACGGCTTGCCATAAACGAGACGAAAGGGAGATGTCCCTAATGGATTTTTGAAAGAGGTCCGATAGGCCCACAAGACCGAGTCTAAAAGCTGTGACCAATCCTTTCGGTCTGGGCGGACAACTTTCTGCAAGATAGTCTTTATCTCCCGATTCGATACTTCAGCAAGACCATTAGTCTGAGGGTGATACGGAGTGGCAACCCGATGGTCAATGCCGAACTCGTCAGCAAGGGCCCTAACCTTGTCATTGATGAAATGAGACCCCCCCGTCAGAAATCAAAACTCTAGGTACCCCGAACCGTGAAATGATATTTTTCCTCAAGAATTTGCACACGGTTTTTGCATCTGCGGCTCGGGCGGGAATGGCCTCAACCCATCGACTGACATAATCCACAGCGAGCAAAATATGCTCGAATCCCTGACTCCTAGGAAATGGGCCCATGAAATCAATCCCCCATGCATCAAAAACCTCACAGAAGTGAATGGGTTGCATGGGCATCATGTCTCTCAGTCCGCAGGTTCCCATTTTCTGACAGTCAGTACATCTCCTCACGAACTCATCAGAATCCTTGAAAAGAGTAGGCCACCAAAGGCCGGATTGAAGCACCTTTTGTGCTGTCCTTTTTCCAGCATGATGTCCTCCTGCCTCAAGCTTGTGGCAGTATGTGAGGACGCTTTGCTGCTCTTCTTGAGGAATGCACCTCCTCCAGATACTGTCCCCTCCTTCATGATAAAGGACGGGATCCTCCCAATGATAAAACTTGGCCTTAGCTAGGAAGGTCTCAAGTTTCTGCCTGGGCCAACCCTGAGGGACTGTCTTGGCAACAAGATAGTTTACAAAGTCAGCATACCACGGGAGTGAGGTGACAGCCAAGATCGCCTCATCTGGAAACGTCTCAGTGATAGGTGCGATGGGCTCAGATTCCTCAAAATTCTCCAATCTGGAGAGATGATCCGCCACCACATTCTTGACTCCAGGCTTATCCTTAATCTTAATATCAAATTCCTGGAGTAGAAGGATCCATCTGGTCAGACGTGCTTTGGCATCCTTCTTAGCCATTAAGTACCTGATGGCGGTATGGTCGGTGTAAATGGTCACTCTAAATCCGAGAATATAAGATCTGTACTTATCCAAAGCAAAGACTACGGCCAGCATTTCTTTCTCAGTCACAGTGTAATTCCTTTGAGCGGCATCTAAGGTCCGGCTGGCGTAGTGAATGGCAAACGGTAATCCATCCCTCTTCTGTCCAAGCACAGCCCCAACGGCAAAATCTGAAGCATCCGTCATGATCTCGAATGGGAGAGACCAATCGGGTGGCTGAAGGACAGGAGCTGAAACAACCATACTCTTGAGAGTCTCAAATGCTTCAAGACACTTATCATTAACAATAAACTCGGTGTCTTTGGTCAGCAAGTCAGTGAGCGGTCGGGCAATTCGACTGAAGTCCTGAATGAACCGTCGGTAGAAACCGACATGCCCTAGAAAAGACCGTAACTGACGAAGATTGGACGGCGGATTGAGTTTTCTGATGATATCCACCTTGGCAGGATCGACCTCCATGCCCCTGTTGGAGATGATGTGCCCAAGGACCGTCCCTTGAGTCATCATGAAATGACTCTTCTCCCAGGATAAGACAAGATTGACCTCTATGCAGCGCTTCAGCACACGATCTAGGCAGTCAAGACAAGCATCAAACTCGTCGCCATAGACCGAGAAGTCATCCATGAAGACCTCTAAACAGTCACCCACCATGTCCGAGAAGATGGACAACATGCACCTTTGGAATGTCGCTGGAGCGTTACATAGACCAAAGGGCATCCGTCTGAAAGCATATGTCCCAAACGGACAGGTGAATGTCGTTTTCTCCTGGTCTTCGGGCGCAATGGCCACTTGATTATATCCAGAGTACCCATCAAGAAAACAATAATGGCTCTTCCCGGCTAACCGTTCGATAATCTGATCAAGAAAGGGCAGTGGGAAGTGATCCTTCTTGGTGGCCTCATTCAATCGTCTGTAGTCCACACAGACCCTCCAAGAAGTTGGTACTCTGGTAGCGATAAACACGGATTTCACAAGAGCCTAAATTGGTGTCTCACACAAGGCGGAGACAACCGTCGCTGTGGCGACTCTCAAATGAAACCTGTATTTAATCAACAATTAACCCACAATCAAGTATCAAACAATGAAAAACAAGTGTGGAGTTAAAATTTATTTTTAACTCTGCACAAATGGTGTATAGTGACAAGTATGCAGAGAGTTCGAACACAGGGAGCAAGCAGGGTAATTCAAGAAAATGTAAGCACAAGTGTGTGTGTGTGCTGTGTCTACACTAAGCAAGCAAGCAAAGAAATTTTTGTGGGTTTTAATTTTTAATTTTTTTTATTTTAATTTTTAATTTTGTATTTTGATTTTTAATTTTCTGATTTTTATAATTTTATGTTTTATATTTTTCTTTTTTCTTTTTTCAATATTGGAATTTAAAGACAATGGAATAAAAGACTAGATAGAATATTTATAAAACTAAGTAAAAATTGCCAAAAATTCAGAAACAAATTGTTTTTAGTCTTTTTAGGGTTTTTTTTACTGTTTTTGTGATTTTTGGAAAATTTTCAAGGTGTTTTTGGTATTTTTAAATACTGAAATAAAGCAAAACAGTGCAAATAAGGCTGGCTGTGAATAAAATGAGATTTAAAAATAGCAACTAGTAGCTCAAAATTTTCACACTATTTTTCAAATAAAAAGGACAAAATAAGGAACAAACAGAAACTGAGTTTTTGATTTTTGGAGTTTTCTACTATTTTATCTAATTTTTTGAAGTTTTTGAGTGTTTTTAAATTTTTAGTGTTGTTCTTTTGAACTTTTCAATGATTTTTGGACTGACACTAAAATAGGATAAAATAGACACTAGGTGATTTTTTTGGAATTTTTGGAGGAGTTTTAATATTTTTTTGGTATTTTCTAAACTAGACAGTGCACAAATAGCAAGTTTT
Organism: Ottelia alismoides; assembly: GCA_037367405.1. Classification (NCBI taxonomy): domain Eukaryota; kingdom Viridiplantae; phylum Streptophyta; class Magnoliopsida; order Alismatales; family Hydrocharitaceae; genus Ottelia; species Ottelia alismoides. Next base: position 109,427 of record JAZKJV010005662.1, on the reverse strand, counting down.
TGATTTTTAATAAATATGAAGATAGGATAAAATCAAAAACTAAATATGTGGCGTGAAAGTACACATGTCCAGGAGCTTAAGTTCAAAATTTGAGAAATTTTGGAGTTAAAATGATAGGTCAAATAATTAGAGCAAACATCCAAACATCAAACAGTACTGGCAGGGGTATATGTGCAATATTTAAAACCACCAGGGGCATACACGCAATTTTTCCACAAAAGGTTACACTGAAACTTGCATTTTAAGGATTAAAGATGAATAACAAAACCCGCAAGGGTATCTGAGCAATTTACCCACCAGGGTGCGTGACTCGCACGCGCCTGGAAGGGGTATTTTTGCAATATTACAAAGTTCCAAGGGGTTCAATGCAGTTTCTCCAAAATATTACAACTGAAAGCAAACATTCATGGACTTAAGCGAAATAAATAAACCCCAGGGGGGTCCCTGCAAAATACCCAGCCCCCTCACGCGCACGGACACGTGAGGTGACGTGGATTGGACCTAGGTGCAAATAAGAAAACTACGGGGTTCTAGTCGCAATTATTACAGAAATATTTAAACTACAGCTTAAAGTTTATGGACTGAAATGAAATACAAAATTTGGCGAGGGGAAAGTGCAAAATACCCACGCCTTATCTCCTCGTGCGCGATCGAACGGCGGAGGGCCGCTCACTTATCCACGTGGCGCACGCACAACGCGCGATGACGGTTCGGCGATCAGCGGCTTGGATCAGATCTGGCGAAGAGATCGACGGACGACGCGTGCCAAGATCGGACGGCTGCGGCTTGATCTGGAGCGGGCCGAGGATCGGACGGTGGAGACACACGGAGGAAGAACAGGGAAGAACTCCGCTGCGGCAAAGTTCCTCCGGCGAGCTGACGCGCCTCCGGTGGTCTGGGCCGCTCCAAGAAGGTCCGGGAGACTCCTGAGGTGATGCTCTGGCGTCTGGGGCTCTCAAAATCGCCGGAGAAGCTCTTAGGTGCTGCTGCGAAGGCGGCGGAGCTCGAAGGTCCAGGTATCTCCGGCGGAGGTCGAATCCGAGCCCCCAGGCGCTGTGATGCTCCAGGTACCTGCAAAAAGGGGTGAAAGGGTCCAGGGCAAACTGCCTGGACCCCGCGGTGGTGCTGTGGACGTCGGAGATGATCGATGGAAGGTGGATGCGCGACAGCCGGAGGTGCGCTCCGGCGATGAGATATGGAAGATGAATCGAATGACGAGACGCTAAGATTTTTTTGGGGTTTTTGATGCTGAAGCTAAGGGAAATGAAATGAAATGAAAAGAAAAGGGAAAATGGATGCCTCGAAGGTGGACTACCTGAGGAAGAAGAACCTCGACGCCGGTGGTCGGCGGAGGTGGCGGAGCCGCTACAGAGCCTCCTCGACTCGCCTGAAGGTGTGGATGCGGAGCTGTCACCTCCGGCTACACAAAGAGCTCAACAGGGAGGAGGATTAATGGCTAAGGAGGGTTCAAACTTGGGCTCGAAGACGGCGGGTAGTTTAAGTAGGAGGCGATGGCGTCTTCTTCAAGCGAGCTCCACGCGCGCATCATGAGGATATGGCTGGATCCGAAGACATGGCGTGGGAGAGTGGAGATCGGGGATGAACTTCCGAGAAGGAATCGAGGCGTGAGGACCAGCGGATTGAGCGCGAGAATTTCTTGAAAATGGGGCAAAATCGCGGGCGTCAGAGGTGGCAGGCTTTGGTCGGGGGAGTTGACCGGGGTCAACTCTAGACCGCGCCTGGTTGGTCCACGTGGACCAATCAGGAAATTCAGAGTAGAAATTATTTGAAAAATCAAAATAAAATAGTAAATGAATTTATTGATTTTAGGTTATAAAATAAAAAATGTTTATTATTTTATGAAGAATTTTTCTGTGATTTTTATTTATTTTTATGAGACGTATTTTTACAAGTTTGCATTTATGCCCTTTATATTGTATATATCTATATATTTAAGTATTTTATTTTTATTTTGTGTCTTTTAAGTTATTTATTTTTGCTTATTATTTTATAAAAACATAAAGTACTTTTATGTACATAAATATATTTTTATTTTATTTTTCTGATATGTTTTGTATATTTAATAGAATACAAGTATTATTTGTATAGGTATATGTATAGGCAGTATACCTATGTATCCTTTATACAAGTATTTTTATTTTGTGATTTCTTTGCATTTTTATTCTGGTTTTAATGTACATATATATTATAAGTAATATATACATAATTATAAAAATATAAACATGCAAGAATAATGAATAAAGAATAAATTGAATATTTTAATCTATACAAGTATACAATGAGGGTCCAAAAGTCAACTTTCAAACCGTAGCTCCGCCAAATGCGAAACCACCACCATTGGATAGATTATTTTATTCTATATACAATTAAAGGTGAGTAGGCTGCATTTGGAGTTTTTATTTGTGAGATACAGGTCTGGGAAGTTGGCATTCTGGATTTTTATTCAGACCATAACTTTTTATCTGTACATTATTTTTCTGTGAAATCAATTTTGTATTTTTCTTTATTTTATTATCTACAACTTTCATGTACAAAGTTTCTTTATTTGATGTATAAAAAGTGGAACCAAAAATAGGTCCCAAAATGAATAAGAAATGACTAAAATGAATAGGTATTTTGACTGTGTTTTTGACCTTATCTCCCCCTACTTTATTCCTTGTCGACCTATCCATCAAGATGCCTAGGTCTCGGGGGTTTTGGGTCATAAAATATTTGCAATATTTTATTCTTTTTCTTTTCTTTATTTATTCTATAATTTTGGCCTTAATTACAGTATTTTATACACTGATATAATGCACATGCATGAATGCTAAGATGCTCTATTTAAGGGTATTTACAGGCATTTGCTAGGGTTTTTGGTGCCAAAATGATAGAATAAAGATGATGAAATGTGGATTCATCATCCCCCTATACTTTACCTTTGCTAGTCCCTAGCAAACACTTATGCAATAAGTGCAAGAAGAAAAGAAAGAAAAGAAAAAGAAGAAAATTGGATAGAGTTTAATTATCAAACTTGTCTTCACAAAATCAAAGTTTGGAGCTTAAGTCGGACCTTTGGAATTTTAGTGCGGTCGGAACCTTAATGAGAACCAAGTTTGAAATCCAACAGTCCTTGAGAATCCCAAAACTCTGTCCAAGTCTCCTCAATAGCCAGGTCAGAAATACTTCAACTCATACGCAAACTCTTATGACTATGAATCTGACTCGTACAGTGTAAGTGATATGTAGCTCCCCACCTCAGAAGTGACAAAGAAACAACCTCCCCCAACCTGGTAACTCTAATGCCTCGGTCTAGCAACTCTTTCCTCGAGAAGCGGGGTATTCCCTTCTAAGTTCAAGTGCAACCGGCTCAAGAAGAGGGGGAAGAAGTATAGACTTTTGGGAGCTCAACCAGTGTAGCTAAGTTTCCCGCTGCAAGCTTCATGAGATGTAACATGGATACCATAAGCTTTTGCTTTATTGGACTATATATACTCCGGTGGGGTTATTAAATTTTCACTCCGACCCACCACTTTTTTTTGGAGTTCTTTTTTTTTCTTTTTTTTTCAATTGCATCTGTACAACATATCTACATGGTGCAGCATATATACAAGAAATTTTCCTCTTGAGCCAGTAGACTGTCCCTCTTTTGAAGCTTTATTGCAACCCACGGCTTCTGTCTTTAGCCTTCATCACCACTAGACCAAGTTGAGGTGCACTTCCTTCACTAGAAGAAGAAGAGAGGTTCCGCCTAGAAGTACTACCCTCATATGCTACCCCAAGCTAAAGGAAACTGCCTCCTCACCACCTCATCCGTGGAGAGCTATGTGAAAGGTGCAGGTGTCCAAGTTAGGTCATTATCAACAAGAGTCGTGCGTGTGCTCCGAAATACTCTACTTAGGCAGTCAAGAATCCATTGAACCAAGTCTCGTGATCCTCAAAGAATTAAGTCAACTAGACCTGAAGTACCTCAAACCCAGTTCCTCTAAGGTTCCTGTTATTAGGTAGATTTTAAGGTCCAATCAAGCTCCAATCTCCGGATTTTACCTAGACTTGTTCAACTATCAAACTCAATCCGAAAAATGCGAATGCTATGCAAATGCGATGCAGAATGCAGAAAATATTTTTGTGATGCAATTTTCAAAGATTTTGAATTTTTATGGATTTTTGAAACGATGACGCATGCGTATGCAGATGCAATTTTTTGTATTTTTCAAAAAGATATTTCAAATGTTTTTTGGATTTTAGTTTTGCAAATGTTTTTGGGATTTTTGAAAACAAAAAGATTTTGGCTAAAATCTAGGTTAAAAATATGTACACGGGAGTGCTTCTTATATTTACAAGAAATGGATTTTGAGAATTTACAGGGTAAGTGGTCAGTTTTATACACATATATAGGTAGTGGATTTTGGTGTGATGTTAGTATTCCTCAAACTTATTTGTCACAAAGTTTTGAAAACTATAGTCCAAAATAATTTTTACAAACATTTTTACAAACATGTACACTTATTTGAAAATCATTTTGCAATCGGTCTTCAAAACAGTATATATAGGTTTTTCAAATATTTTTGCAACCATTTTTCAAACCATTTTGCAAAGCATTTTTCAAACATTTTATTTCACACAAAGAAAATAAATTTTACAAACCACACATTTTTACAAAGGTTGAAAACATGTAACAAAATATTTTCACCTGATTTGTTAATCAGTATATACAAAAAGAATTTGAGGAATAACCACATCCTTTTATTAAGGATTTTTAATGAATTTTAAAGAATTATTAGCCATATTTATTACGAAAGTACGAGTTATGGCTAACGTATATACGTAGTATATACGACCCCCCCTATACTTAGCTTGAGCTATGTCCTCATAGATCGGAGAGAAAAGAGAAGACATAACTCGTACTAAGTATAGGCAAGTCGAAAGAATAAAGGAATAAATGAATGAGAAGTTGACCGTCCCCCCTATACTTAGGATCAAAGAATCCTAAGTATAGCAGACTGTACACAAAGCAGGGAGGGTCAAGGGCGGGAATGGACAGATCGTACTCAGATTGTCTCCCCCTATACTTAGGGATATCCCTAAGTATAGACAAGAAGAGGAGACAATGGAGAGGATCAAAGAATATAGAAACTCAGGGTGCACACCCCCCTATACTTAGAACAAAGTACGTCCTAAGTATGGAAAACTGTCTACAAGGGCGGCACCTTTTTCATAGATAAAGAAGATAGAGATGGAAAAGAAGAAAAGAAGAAAAGAAGAAGAAGATGACTCAACAGATGAAAGTGATATGAACAGATGGACCTGTACAGCGGCATATGGAGTTGATCACCATGTATAAGATGTAGATGATGAGAGTTAAAGGACACATCTCATACCAGAAGAATGGGGGCAACGTCAATGGTCGGCGGATCATGATCTCGATATAGCTTCAGGCGTTGACCATTGACGCGGAAGGTGGACGAAGATGACGGTTCGGATATATCAATGCTGCCATTGTCATGTACCTTCCTAACCACATACGGACCTTTCCACTTGCTCTGCAATTTCCCTGGGAATAATTTCAGCCTGGAATCAAACAACCATACTCTCTGATCTGGTTCAAACTGTTTATGGCTGATATGCGAATCGTGCCATGTCTTCACTTTTTCTTTGTACTGTAGGCTGTTGGAAAAGGCTGTATCTCTCAATTCCTCCAGGGCTGCCAATTCTGCTCTTCTTTGGTCTCCTATACTCTCGGGATCCAGAAGTAACTCAGTTACTGCCCAAAAAGATTTGTGCTTGATTTCCACTGGCAAATGGCACGGCTTGCCATAAACGAGACGAAAGGGAGATGTCCCTAATGGATTTTTGAAAGAGGTCCGATAGGCCCACAAGACCGAGTCCAAAAGCTGTGACCAATCCTTTCGGTTTGGGCGGACAACTTTCTGCAAGATAGTCTTTATCTCCCGATTCGATACTTCAGCAAGATCATTAGTCTGAGGGTGATACGGAGCGGCAACCCGATGGTCAATGCCGAACTCGTCAGCAAGGGCCCTAACCTTGTCATTGATGAAATGAGACCCCCCGTCAGAAATCAAAACTCTAGGTACCCCGAATCGTGAAATGATATTTTTCCTCAAGAATTTGCACACGGTTTTCGCATCTGCGGCTCGGGCGGGAATGGCCTCAACCCATCGACTGACATAATCCACAGCGAGCAAAATATGCTCGAATCCCTGACTCTTAGGAAATGGGCCCATGAAATCAATCCCCCATGCATCAAAAACCTCACAGAAGTGAATGGGTTGCATGGGCATCATGTCTCTCTGTCCGCAGGTTCCCATTTTCTGACAGTCAGTACATCTCCTCACGAACTCATCAGAATCCTTGAAAAGAGTAGGCCACCAAAGGCCGGATTGAAGCACCTTTTGTGCTGTCCTTTTTCCAGCATGATGTCCTCCTGCCTCAAGCTTGTGGCAGTATGTGAGGACGTTTTGCTGCTCTTCTTGAGGAATGCACCTCCTCCAGATACTATCCCCTCCTTCATGATAAAGGACGGGATCCTCCCAATGATAAAACTTGGCCTTAGCTAGGAAGGTCTCAAGTTTCTGCCTGGGCCAACCCTGAGGGACTGTCTTGGCAACAAGATAGTTTACAAAGTCGGCATACCACGGGAGTGAGGTGACAGCCAAGATCGCCTCATCTGGAAACGTCTCAGTGATAGGTGCGCTGGGCTCAGATTCCTCAAAATTCTCCAATCTGGAGAGATGATCCGCCACCACATTCTTGACTCCAGGCTTATCCATAATCTCAATATCAAATTCCTGGAGTAGAAGGATCCATCTGGTCAGACGTGCTTTGGCATCCTTCTTAGCCATTAAGTACCTGAAGGCGGTATGGTCGGTGTAAATGGTCACTCTAGATCCGAGAATATAAGATCTGTACTTATCCAAAGCAAAGACCACGGCCAGCATTTCTTTCTCAGTCACAGTGTAATTCCTTTGAGTGGCATCTAAGGTCCGGCTGGCGTAGTGAATGGCAAACGGTAATCCATCCCTCCTCTGTCCAAGCACAGCCCCAACGGCAAAATCTGAAGCATCCGTCATGATCTCGAATGGGAGAGACCAATCGGGTGGCTGAAGGACAGGAGCTGAAACAACCATACTCTTGAGAGTCTCAAATGCTTCAAGACACTTATCATTAACAATAAACTCGGTGTCTTTGGTCAGCAAGTCAGTGAGCGGTCGGGGAATTCGACTGAAGTCCTGAATGAACCGTCGGTAGAAACCGACATGCCCCAGAAAAGACCGTAACTGACGAAGATTGGACGGCGGATTGAGTTTTCTGATGATATCCACCTTGGAAGGATCGACCTCCATGCCCCTGTTGGAGACGATGTGCCCAAGGACCGTCCCTTGAGTCATCATGAAATGACTCTTCTCCCAGGATAAGACAAGATTGACCTCTATGCAGCGCTTCAGCACACGATCTAGGCAGTCAAGACAAGCATCAAACCCGTCGCCATAGACCGAGAAGTCATCCATGAAGACCTCTAAACAATCACCCACCATGTCCGAGAAGATGGACAACATGCACCTTTGGAATGTCGCCGGAGCGTTACATAGACCAAAGGGCATCCGTCTGAAAGCATATGTCCCAAACGGACAGGTGAATGTCGTTTTCTCCTGGTCTTCGGGCGCAATGGCCACTTGATTATATCCAGAGTACCCATCAAGAAAACAATAATGGCTCTTCCCGGCTAACCGTTCGATAATCTGATCAAGAAAGGGCAGTGGGAAGTGATCCTTCTTGGTGGCCTCATTCAATCGTCTGTAGTCCACACAGACCCTCCAAGAAGTTGGTACTCTGGTAGCGATCTCCTCTCCAGACTCATTGACCACTGTAGTGACACCCGTCTTCTTGGGTACCACATGTAACGGACTTACCCATTTAGAGTCGGAGATGGGATAGATGAAATCAGCGCTCCACCACTTCGAAATTTCTTTCATGACGACCTCTCGAAGATTCGGGTTCAGCTGTCGCTGGAACTCACGCGATGGCTTAGCGTCATCCTCGAGATAGATGTGGTGGGAGCACAGCTTCGGGCTCAGCCCCTTGAGATCAGCTATATTCCAACCGATTGCCTTGCGGTTTCTTTCAAGAACCTCCATCAGACGAGATTCTTGTTCTCCAGTCAAATCTGCTGAGATGATGACTGGGTGCATATCTGGCTCACCTGCAAGGAATCTATACTTCATTGATTGCGGTAGAGGTTTCCGTTCAGGACAACTGGGAGGCGGCAGATCTGGCTTCTGATATGTCTGGGTGAATGCTACCAGGTCTGCATGAGAGAACTCTCGCTCTGCATGAATTTCTGACGAAAGGCGGCTGACTGAATTATCAATAAACTGCACGGGCTCGCACTCTGTCACGGTTGTTGGCTCAGAATGAATCAGACAAGACAACGGATCATCGAAATAGGCCCATTCAATATCTGAATACGAGGGATCAGAAGCAGAAGAACAAGAATTGGAATCATCGGCACCACTCGTCACCACACTGTCAGCCTCAGGTGTATCCGTATCCAGGAATGTGCTCTCCCGGCTCTCGATTGCCATGAGCTTGCGATACAATGAATCGGTAGGCAAGGCGAGAGTCGGTGCTACAGGGTCTTTCCAGTTAGATTCATCATCAATCATCTCGAAATCACGAACCTGGTGGACGTCTAGCTCTTCCTCTGTCATCTGCGCGGCTTCACTAGATTGCTCGGAGCATTCTAACTCTCTGGCTCGGGTATCCTCGATCGTCTCTATTTGTATGGTCTCGCCCTCTACGCGAAAGCATACCTTCCCACAATCATGGTCGGTCACTGCCTTGGCTGTGGCCAAGAATGGGCGTCCTAATATGATGGGGGCATCAGTTACCGACTCAGGGATCTCCATGTCCAACACAACGAAGTCCACGGGGAATTTCAAGCCCTGAATGGTAACGACCACGTCTTTCAATAACCCCTGCGGCCTCTTAATCGACCTATCAGCAAACTGAAGGACCGTTCTGCTTCGAAGAAGAGGGCCAAACTCGAACTGCTTGAGTAAGGCCGCCGGAAGGAGGTTAATTGAGGAGCCGCTGTCTAATAGAGTACGATCAAATTGCTGCTCTTGAATCTCGCATCTGACATAGGGAGCTCCTGCGTCTGGTCGCTTGGCTGGCAGCTTGTTCTGAATGGTGCAGCAAGTATCATGAGTGAGCATATGGATTTGGTCTCTGTGCCTCCGCTTTCTTCGGACAGTGGTTGTCTCTTTCAAATTCTTTTTGAAGAAAGGGATATGCTCAAACGCTTCTCGTAGAGTTAACTGAATGTGAAATCTGTCAATCATCTGATTGCCGAACTCTACCTCCTGGTTCTTTTTAGGATTTTCTTTTTTATTCCCCTTCGCCCGGCGGAGTGCCTCAGGGAAGGGGATGGTAGGGGCCTCCTCAGATGGAGGACTAGGAAACGGTCCCTGTGCCTGTGAAGATGGAGAATCCACACAAATATCATCATGCAACACATATGGATCTGCAATTTGAACAGGAACCTTTCCTTTATTCATATTGTTGTTCTTTTTGTTACCACAGTCCATAGATTCAAAATGTGGTAACATCACAGTGGGAGGCTCAACAAAAGTAGAGGTGGTGGCCTCAGTACCACCACCGGCACCTGTCTCTGCGGCCTCAGCACCGCTCTCTGGTTCTGCATCAAAAATGGTGGCATCAGCACCACCGTCAACATCATCATGAGCGGCATCAGCACCGCTCCTCTGCTCCTCTGGCGCTCCTGGTTCTGCCTCTAGTTGTCGCTCAGAAGAGGCGCCGCCGGCTGGCATCCTACCGCTCCTAGTAGTGACAAAATCAGCATCATGATAGGAATAAGATATGTCACTCAAACAATCACTAGGAGAGGTATCCTCTGTAAACTCTACCTTCTCAGACTTTCTTTTCAGATTGTTCGGGTTAGGTTCAATCTGAGCGGGTATGGCGGCCTTGCCTTACATGATCTCCCGCATCTCCTGTCGGAATTCATCCATCTCTTGCCTGAAAGAAGCTCGCTGTTCAGATAGCAAGCGGGCAAGATCATCAAGGGCCGGGTTCTCAAGGGCTGGACCCTGAGAACCGGATGTCTGTCCCTGTTGGAAATGGGGCTGCTGCTGTTGCTGCTGATACTGGGGGGAAGGCTGATGATAAGACTGCTGAGGCTGCTGTCGCTGCCTCCACTGCTGTCCCTGATAGGAGGGACGAGGACCATTCTGGTATTGCTGATAATGGGCATATTGGGGCTGTTGCTGCTGTGTCTGCTGGCTGCTCTGCTGTCCATGGGCAGGAGGATGCTGCTGGGACGAGGATCCACCATTCCCCCAACGGAATCCAGGGTGATCCCTACGAATTGCGGGCTGAGGGTATCGGTCATACCAAATCCCGTTGACTTCCATCAATGGCTCATGCTCAAAGGAGGGTGGAGGAAGAACTGCCAGTGGCTGCTCCGGCTGATAGACCACCATCTGCATGTCGGAAGATGGCGGTTGTTCTGGGTGGTACTGCAACAACGGAACCGGCTCTGCCTGGATGTGATTCACCTGACGGTACGAGATAGAGCCCTGGTTGGGTTGCTGCTGCTAGAGGCAACCTGTGACCTAGGAGGCTGTTGGGCATGAGATTGGGCCTCCTGAATGCATAGCATTTGGGTTTTTAGGTCACTCATAACTTTGGCAATTTGGTCCATCTGGGCCATGCCTTGATTCTGTTTTTTCTCAAGGATCTCCATGCGGTCCAGCTTCTCACTAATGATGCCCATGTCAGCTGCGGCTGATTCAGCTTGGGCTGCGGCAACTGACACTGTGTTGGGACCGGCATCGATGCGTGCGATCCTCTGGAATGATCCTGCTCCTTGCGGTGGCTTTTGTTGGGTGTAGACACGGGCCTGAGTCATCACCGTAGAATTTTCTGCCATGCCCTCGTAGATGGCCCAGACATCATCTTCACCCTTAGAAAAATAGGATCCACCACAAGAGGCGTTGACAAGCCCCTGCAGCTCCGGTGTCAGCCCGCAGAAGAAACTCTGCACCAGGTTGGGCTTGGAGATGTCGTGATGTGGACACCGGTCAATGAGCTCTCTGAATCGATCCCAGGACTCATGGAACTGTTCATTTGGGATCATGACGAAGTTGCTGATCATTGCTCTAGCTGCGTTGGTCCGGCCGAGAGGATAGTACTTCTTCAGGAATGCGGTCCGGAGATCTGCCCATGTGTCGATGAAACGCCCAAGATGTTTGAGCCAATAGGCGGCTCTGTCAACCAAAGAGAATGGGAAGGCGATCATCTTGATTGTGTCCTCGGTCATCAACCGATCATGGATGGTGCTGCAAATCATCTCGAATTCTTGGAGGTGGAGGTGCGGCTCTTCGGTCGGCAACCCATGGAACTTGGGTAGCAGCTGGATAGTGTGGGGCCGAAGCTCGAAATCTCCGTGGATGGGCGGGAGTCGAATCCATCGGTGAGTGAGAGATGCAGTTGGGTTGTGCAATTCCCTCATGATAGTCTGTGGCGGTCTCTCGCCGTCTGGATCGCCTCCTCCTGCGTCTGGTCCTCCTCCTCCTCCACCTTCTCCGCCAGCTCGGTTCTCTCTCATCTGAGCAATTTCCCTCATAAGGTCACCCATGAATGTGCCCTGGTCACGGATCTGTTGCTGCATAGTCTCCAGGGATGCTAACAAGGAATTATTGATGGCTGCTTGATCAAATAGGAACGGAGGGTGCTCATGATCATCTTCATGCTCGCCTCTGTCTGCCATGGCTGGATTTTCTGAAAAAGCAAAAGAGGCCATCTCAGGTGCTGTCGAATGAGCGGAACACTGTGATGCACTGTATTCAGACACTCTTGGACTGATGGAAGAAGAAGGGTGGTCGAGGGGGAACAGGGTGGATGTAAACTCAGGCTCGGAGAGCGGACTCTCCGAGGTATTCCTAGATGAATAAGGCGGAGTGCGGGATAACGGTGCCGACAAAGTCGGCCTAAGAGATCTCCGTCCCATCATCTTGATTTAGAAAAAGGCGAATGAGATCTGGAATGCAAACAAGATGATAAGTCAAAACCCCAGCTTCACCTACTCAACACTTGAGCTGATGACCGTGAGAGTTCGGTCTGTTATCTTGTCAATTTTTATTAGGTGATCAGTCAATCTATCAGAGCGTTAGAGCGAGCTGTTAGGTATCCTATTTTCCTAGCCGACTGTCCCAATCCACGTCAGATCTTTCCCAGCCAGTATGAATTGCGGACCGTAACCCGGTTGCTCCCGCTAATTCACTCTATTAAGGATATCGCGGTCTGCTTTACCGGTTACCGGAGAGATCCTCACTGGAGAACGACTAACCACGACCAGTAGTCAACCAAAATTTCAGATGTGGCTCTATCCTAGTGTCGAGGCACTCTCTCGCAGCAGATAAATCAAACAAGGAGGGGATTACTCTCCCAAAACAAATTTTTTGGTGGGATGAGTTTTAAGGTCGAGTTTGCATTAACAGTCCCAATTTTTATTGTTTTCACTTTTTTAGGTGTTTTTCTGAGCAAACATCGTCTAACGAATTTTCCAATTTCCTTGTTATTAAAGTTCAATAAAACTGGGGGAGGAAAGCGGAAAAGCCGATGCGCGGTCAAAATCTATGATGCATGCAGGGGTAGAAATGCGTACCTTGTCGCCAGCACTCTACATGCAAAGTGATCCGCGCATAATTTAAAGACAATAATTTAAACTACCTATATGCATGCACGAGGAAATCGTCCTAAGATGAGCAACTTCTATTAACGTGAAGAACAAGTAGCTATGACAAAGAAAAGAGTCCGGAGTCCGGTCTTGGCTCACCCCTCCTCTTCTCGACACACTCGAGTTCAGGAGTAGTGCTTAACAGGGTGGGCTCGCGGCACGTGGCCTCTAGTCCAAGTCAAATAGCTTTTTCAAGTGAGTTTTAGCCAAGTCCAATTACGTTCTATAGGTGCAGGCAAGATATTAGGGATTGGGCCTTAGCTTCTTAGTTCGTCACAGTCAACAAAAATTCCTATGTCTAGGGGCTAAATCCTCGTGAAACAAATAGAAATGAAGGCGAGAAAACCGCGAAAAACACAAAAACCGCGGTGAGCCCCCAAGTGAACAAACACTTGGAAGTTAGGCCCGGTAGTGTCCAAGTCCGAATGTACCTGTATTATTACAAATTATCAAAGTCTCTCTCTCACAAAAGCAAAATGCAAGCTAACTAATCACTCTCTCTCACTCCTGCTGCTCTCTCCTGCCGGCTTGGCCCAAGAAGGCCGGCTCCGCTTCACAAGGTTGCTCCGGATCACCTAAGCAATCCGCCTTGCTCCGCGGTCCCTCGCAAGAAGACAAGAAAAGAGATGGTCAGATAGCTCAACAAGGTATATCAAAAAAAATGTAAGAGATGGCAAATGATGCTATGGTAAACAATCACACAATCAAAATGTAAACTACTCGTTGTTGCTCCCCGGCAACGGCGCCATTTGATAAACACAGATTATCGTAGGTCTAAAGAGTATGTCTCACACAAGGCGGAGACAACCGATGTCGATGCGGCGACCCACAATAAAGTGTATTTAATCAACAATGAACCCACAATCAAGTATCAAACAATGAAAAACAAGTGTGGAGTTAAAATTTATTTTTAACTCTGCACAAATGGTGTATAGTGACAAGTATGCAGAGAGTTCGAACACAGGGAGCAAGCAGGGTAATTCAAGAAAATGTAAGCACAAGTGTGTGTGTGTGTGCTGTGTCTACACTAAGCAAGCAAGCAAAGAAATTTTTGTGGGTTTTAATTTTTAATTTTTTTTATTTTAATTTTTAATTTTGTATTTTGATTTTTAATTTTCTGATTTTTATAATTTTATGTTTTATATTTTTCTTTTTTCTTTTTTCAATATTGGAATTTAAAGACAATGGAATAAAAGACTAGATAGAATATTTATAAAACTAAGTAAAAATTGCCAAAAATTCAGAAACAAATTGTTTTTAGTCTTTTTAGGGTTTTTTTACTGTTTTTGTGATTTTTGGAAAATTTTCAAGGTGTTTTTGGTATTTTTAAATACTGAAATAAAGCAAAACAGTGCAAATAAGGCTGGCTGTGAATAAAATGAGATTTAAAAATAGCAACCAGTAGCTCAAAATTTTCACACTATTTTTCAAATAAAAAGGACAAAATAAGGAACAAACAGAAACTGAGTTTTTGATTTTTGGAGTTTTCTACTATTTTATCTAATTTTTTGAAGTTTTTGAGTGTTTTTAAATTTTTAGTGTTGTTCTTTTGAACTTTTTAATGATTTTTGGACTGACACTAAAATAGGATAAAATAGACACTAGGTGATTTTTTTGGAATTTTTGGAGGAGTTTTAATATTTTTTTTGGTATTTTCTAAACTAGACAGTGCACAAATAGCAAGTTTTTGATTTTTAATAAATATGAAGATAAGATAAAATCAAAAACTAAATATGTGGCGTGAAAGTACACATGTCCAGGAGCTTAAGTTCAAAATTTGAGAAATTTTGGAGTTAAAATGATAGGTCAAATAATTAGAGCAAACATCCAAACATCAAACAGTACTGGCAGGGGTATATGTGCAATATTTAAAACCACCAGGGGCATACACGCAATTTTTCCACAAAAGGTTACACTGAAACTTGCATTTTAAGGATTAAAGATGAATAACAAAACCCGCAAGGGTATCCGAGCAATTTACCCACCAGGGTGCGTGACTCGCACACGCCTGGAAGGGGTATTTTTGCAATATTACAAAGTTCCAAGGGGTTCAATGCAGTTTCTCCAAAATATTACAACTGAAAGCAAACATTCATGGACTTAAGCGAAATAAATAAACCCCAGGGGGGTCCCTGCAAAATACCCAGCCCCCTCACGCGCACGGACACGTGAGGTGACGTGGATTGGACCTAGGTGCAAATAAGAAAACTACGGGGTTCTAGTCGCAATTATTACAGAAATATTTAAACTACAGCTTAAAGTTTATGGACTGAAATGAAATACAAAATTTGGCGAGGGGAAAGTGCAAAATACCCACGCCTTATCTCCTCGTGCGCGATCGAACGGCGGAGGGCCGCTCACTTATCCACGTGGTGCACGCACAACGCGCGATGACGGTTTGACGATCAGCGGCTTGGATCAGATCTGGCGAAGAGATCGACGGACGACGCGTGCCAAGATCGGACGGCTGCGGCTTGATCTGGAGCGGGCCGAGGATCGGACGGTGGAGACACACGGAGGAAGAACAGGGAAGAACTCCGCTGCGGCGAAGTTCTTCCGGCGAGCTGACGCGCCTCCGGTGGTCTGGGCCGCTCCAAGAAGGTCCGGGAGACTCCTGAGGTGATGCTCTGGCGTCTGGGGCTCTCAAAATCGCCGGAGAAGCTCTTAGGTGCTGCTGCGAAGGCGGCGGAGCTCGAAGGTCCAGGTATCTCCGGTGGAGGTCGAATCCGAGCCCCCAGGCGCTGTGATGCTCCAGGTACCTGCAAAAAGGGGTGAAAGGGTCCAGGGCAAACTGCCTGGACCCCGCGGTGGTGCTGTGGACGTCGGAGATGATCGATGGAAGGTGGATGCGCGACAGCCGGAGGTGCGCTCCGGCGATGAGATATGGAAGATGAATCGAATGACGAGACGCTAAGATTTTTTTGGGGTTTTTGATGCTGAAGCTAAGGGAAATGAAATGAAATGAAAAGAAAAGGGAAAAATGGATGCCTCGAAGGTGGACTACCTGAGGAAGAAGAACCTCGACGCCGGTGGTCGGCGGAGGTGGCGGAGCCGCTACAGAGCCTCCTCGACTCGCCTGAAGGTGTGGATGCGGAGCTGTCACCTCCGGCTACACAAAGAGCTCAACAGGGAGGAGGATTAATGGCTAAGGAGGGTTCAAACTTGGGCTCGAAGTCGGCGGGTGGTTTAAGTAGGAGGCGATGGCGTCTTCTTCAAGCGAGCTCCACGCGCGCATCATGAGGATATGGCTGGATCCGAAGACATGGCGTGGGAGAGTGGAGATCGGGGATGAACTTCCGAGAAGGAATCGAGGCGTGAGGACCAGCGGATTGAGCGCAAGAATTTCTTGAAAATGGGGCAAAATCGCGGGCGTCAGAGGTGGCAGGCTTTGGTCGGGGGAGTTGACCGGGGTCAACTCTAGACCGCGCCTGGTTGGTCCACGTGGACCAATCAGGAAATTCAGAGTAGAAATTATTTGAAAAATCAAAATAAAATAGTAAATGAATTTATTGATTTTAGGTTATAAAATAAAAAATGTTTATTATTTTATGAAGAATTTTTCTGTGATTTTTATTTATTTTTATGAGATGTATTTTTACAAGTTTGCATTTATGCCCTTTATATTGTATATATCTATATATTTAAGTATTTTATTTTTATTTTGTGTCTTTTAAGTTATTTATTTTTGCTTATTATTTTATAAAAACATAAAGTACTTTTATGTACATAAATATATTTTTATTTTATTTTTCTGATATGTTTTGTATATTTAATAGAATACAAGTATTATTTGTATAGGTATATGTATAGGCAGTATACCTATGTATCCTTTATACAAGTATTTTTATTTTGTGATTTCTTTGCATTTTTATTCTAGTTTTAATGTACATATATATTATAAGTAATATATACATAATTATAAAAATATAAACATGCAAGAATAATGAATAAAGAATAAATTGAATATTTTAATCTATACAAGTATACAATGAGGGTCCAAAAGTCAACTTTCAAACCGTAGCTCCGCCAAATGCGAAACCACACCATTGGATAGATTATTTTATTCTATATACAATTAAAGGTGAGTAGGCTGCATTTGGAGTTTTTATTTGTGAGATACAGGTCTGGGAAGTTGGCATTCTGGATTTTTATTCAGACCATAACTTTTTATCTGTACATTATTTTTCTGTGAAATCAATTTTGTATTTTTCTTTATTTTATTATCTACAACTTTCATGTACAAAGTTTCTTTATTTGATGTATAAAAAGTGGAACCAAAAATAGGTCCCAAAATGAATAAGAAATGACTAAAATGAATAGGTATTTTGACTGTGTTTTTGACCTTATCTCCCCCTACTTTATTCCTTGTCGACCTATCCATCAAGATGCCTAGGTCTCGGGGGTTTTGGGTCATAAAATATTTGCAATATTTTATTCTTTTTCTTTTCTTTATTTATTCTATAATTTTGGCCTTAATTACAGTATTTTATACACTGATATAATGCACATGCATGAATGCTAAGATGCTCTATTTAAGGGTATTTACAGGCATTTGCTAGGGTTTTTGGTGCCAAAATGATAGAATAAAGATGATGAAATGTGGATTCATCAACTATTCCAGCAAGGTGCCTTTAGACTCTCATATCTAGCGAATTTTTCCTTGTGGAGCAGGATATTTTCTTCTGAGTACAAGTTCAATTGTCTCCAAGAGAGTGGAAAGGTAGAAGGATGGAGTGTGGCTAGTGTATACACATCTCCTTTTTGAAGCTTGACTAGCATTCTTCTTGCTTTGGCTCTGACTTTGGGTATGCTCTACATTCTTTAGAATTTGTGTCGATGGATATAGAATCTTTTCATATCCACCCATGTTGAAATTTGATTTCATCCACCTTAAAATAAAAAATGATCTAATTTCATTGACAAATACTTTCTTGCACACATTAATATGTATTTATTATAAACTCATACTTATAAAATAACCACATCTTTTTATCACTACAAAAATATGAAAATATGCAAAATGAAATACAAACAAAAAAAATACAAAAATGTACCTGAAATAGTAAGAAAAAATGCACACATACATACAAACTTCAAACATTTGAAATTGTTTTTATACAATTACAATTCACTTAATTTCAATTGCATTACTTCAATAAATATAAAAATGTAAAAATATTAAAAATTATCAGTGTAAATAATTCAAAAATGGAACATGCTCACTTTTTCTAATATACACACATTCCAGATTTTACATCTGGAGCATGGTGATTAGCTTTTTATTGAATTAAATATTATCGTGTAGTAATGATTAGATAAAAGACAGTCAATTGAAAACTATAAAATATTTTTAATTATAAATGTGATGTTATTATTTTACTTAGTGAAGTCCATGGTCGAAAAAAATAAACAACCAAGTTTTAAGTTCTAGCTTTAGTCGTTTTAATGTGTTTTCAAATCAATATGCAAAAGTCAATGTAATGTGTCGAAAAATGCAGTGAATATTTTTTGAATTTTTATTTTTATATTTGTTAATATTTTGAATTTTGAATTTTTATTTTTCAAATTAATTTCATTTAATTTTAATATAATTAAAAATGAACAGAAAGAATTTAGATAAATGAGTATAGGAATTGAATTAATTTTGCAAAATTTAATTCTTGTTTGAATTAAATCCTAAAAATGCAAAATATATTTTTTTCTTGAAACTATATGCCATGAGGAATAAAAAGACTATTTTTTTTATATTTTACAATTAATGATGAACAGAATATGACACACTACGTACTTTTGATCTTTTTAAATTTAAGGATGAAAATGCAATTTTTGTGAAACTAAAAACATGATATGCAAATTAATCTAGTGTATATTTTGGATTTTTTGAAATTAATCCAGTGCATTTTTTGGATTTTTTGGAATTAATATAAAATGCTAAAAACAAAATATGTAGAATAACTTGATATAATTGGTGACATGCCTGGCAACTCGGGTTAAGTATGTAATAACTAAGGGTCGTTGTGACCTGAATCACCAAGTGTACTCAACAAGAAAAATGTTTATAAACCACTTTAGCAGAAAAATCAAGCAATGCAATGTAAGCGGTCTTCGCTATTTAATTTACCTGGTATAGCAAACGGGATCGAACACAAGGAGCACGATTTAAAAGCTTAGTAGTTAAATTTCGGACATAAAAATTTTAGTGGTTTTTTATTTTTCAAAATATTTTAATTTTCAAATGAGGAACAAATCACAAGAGAATAAAAATACACACATCACATTCTTTTTGTATCAAAATATTAAAAACTATCCGCAAATTTACAAAAAAATATATTTTTGAATTTTACAGGTTTTAAAATATTTTTGGTAATTTTTCCATATTTTTCTGATGTCCTTATGATTTTATAAGAAACAAATAATGGAAATAAAGGTAAACATTGCACAACCAAGAGTATTTAGCAACTTTAAAATACTTTAAGTGATCAAAACTTCTGGAACTTATTTTTATGCTAAAATACAATTTAATACTGCAAACAAAACTAAAATCAGAACTTTTAGATTTTTCTAGAATCTTATATGATTTTTTTCAAGATTTTCAATATTTTGCAATTTTTAAGAGTTTTATAAATGTTTATTGTGTGAAATTTGGATAGAAATTAAAGGGGAGCAAAATACACCTACGTTAATTTTTTTTGGCATTTTTAGTAAATTTTCGAATTTTTATGATTTTCTAAGTTTGTGCTGAGTAAAAGACACAATTTTTTTATTTTTTTAAAATATCAAATGATGATGAATTGCGATAAAAATTTAACACAATGATCAAGGACATAGCAGGAGCATACACTAACTTTTGTAAAATTTTTAGAGAAATAAAAACATTTATTTCATCAAGGAGAGCAAGTAGATTTAATGTCTAGACACATGGACAAGAACGTAAATATTTACTGTTTCTGCATTGAATAGATAACAACAATAAATTGTGGGAGAAAGTACGCAAATTACCCAATGAAAACGTGATGCGCACGTGCATGTACTGGAGGCATGGGTCTTCTTGCAAATATGGAAATTTCCAAGGGTTGAATTTTAATTTTACCATTTTTTGTTTTTTTATAAAACCATAGGATTCTTTCCTTTGGCCCTTCGTTTCTTCTCAAAAAAAGGGGAGGTTTCCGCCACCCCTCCCTTCCTTCTCTCTCCACCGCGTAGGGTGGCGGCAGGTGAGGCGAAGGCCGTTGGGGGGGCTGGATGGAGTCGCGCTTCGGCGGCAGCGGCGATGGGGTCGGGCTACAAGCGGTGGACATCGGTTGGTGTCGCGGGGAGGTGTTGGCCTGCAGAAGCGGGCGCTGCTTTGAGCTCTTGACGAGAGGCGGAGGTCATCGGTGCGGCTGGATGCAGCTCGCGGTCGACGGTGGAGCGACGGAGAAGCCACCGTGTAGGCAGTGTCGGTGGATCTGGGCGGTGGCGGCGCATCTAGACGGCATCACTGGATGGGAACGAGCGCGGCGGGCGTTGGGTGCCGTAGGAGGCCACGCGGGTCCACGCAGAGGAGAGTCGCGACCTGGCAACCAACGGTTGGTGATTGTGGTGTTCTACTGCCGCGGGCAAAGTAGAGGCGTTGAACGAACGGCAACGGCGTGGACGACCTGTTGATTATATTTTTTTGTTTTTTTGCTTTTTTATAAGCTATAAACAGAAATAATAAAAATCTTTTTTTTATATTTTTTAGCAGGAACTATAAAGAGAAGCGTATATTTTTTTATTTTTTTATTTTCCTGCAAAACAAATATTAGGAATGAAATCAACTATGTATTTTTTTATTTATTTACTTATAAACAAATGAGGATGCGAGCGGTTGCGGATGTTGACGTTGCGGAAGACAGATCCGAAGATCTAACCACCGTGCGTGGTCGGATGTGAAAGGTTGTGAGAGATAGAATGAGAACGTGAGTGGATCGAGAAAATGGGATGAAAACTCAGATCGAGGGAGAATCAAATCGGTATGGAAACTTTTTTAGGATCTAGGATCTTCGTTTCAATCAAGAAATCAAATACAAATTAAGTCTAATATTAATCTAGGAAAAAAATGACGGAAAAGAAAATGGATCTCACCTCGGGATCAGATATGTCGTGATGACCTCGACGAGGGCTGACTCGCTGTCATCGCACGGCTCGGAGGCTGCTGGGCACCCTACAATAAGATTGTTTCGGAGATTGGGCTCCAGGGCACCAAAAATTGATTAGAGGCAAATGAGGGAGGAGAAGCCCCCGTAAAAAGAGAAGAAAAATATGAAAGGAAAGAATGGAAAAATAAGGAACGTTCTTATTGGTTAATTAATAATTAATTGAATAGATAAATTAATTAATTAAGTAAAAACAAAATTCGGATTTAAAAAATAAATAAGAAAATAATTTACAAAAATTAATTAGCCACCTTAACGGTGGTTATTTAGGGTATATAATAATATCTTTATATAAAGGCATGTTTTCTAATCCAATAAATCAATAAATTAAATAATTAAATAATTAAATAATTAAATCCAAATTTCGTAATTAATTTAATTTAATTAATTAATGTTAAATATTAACTTTTTTGGTGACTTTTATGTAAGGAAATTAGTTGTATACAAATACTATATACATATAGTACAATATACACATGTAGAAATAAGGAAATTATTTTTAATAATTTTTTTATAATTTTATAATTTTTTTATTTTATTGTTTATAATGAAGATAATATTTAGAAATATGTATGTCTTGTATAAAAAATAAATATGAATAAATATATACCATAAGTAAGTGGTAAAATTACACAAACCACCCTAGAAAAATGACTTTTCAACCGTAACTCCAAAAATTTTGAAACCACAACCTTTTGAAAGATAATTTAATTTATAATATAATGGAAGTGAGTTTTATTCAACTTAAGTTCGTATGGAGCCGGGATTGGTCTTTCAATTATCTTTTCACGGCTTTTTCAGTGTGATTATTTGTAATTTGTACATTATCTTGCTTTGCAATTATTTTTATTATTCACAACACATTTTATTTACAATTTTATTTAGAATAATATTTAATTTGAGGTCAGTTTATGTAATAATAAAATAGTGTAATTTTTTTACAAATGTACATGGAAAAATATTTAGAAATTATTTTTGTATTTTTGGATTAAAGACCCTATCTCCCCCTACTTTATTCCTGATCGATTAGGTCAAGTCTTGATCTTCTCTCGGGGTTCGGGTCAGACTGCATTTATTTCATAAATACATCCTTTATTTTTCTTTTCTTTTTTCTTTTCTTCTTTATTCTTTTATTTGAGTATAAAAAGTGTTAAAAATGCATATTTAACAAATGCAAGCAAAATAGTAATTTCATGGAATTAGTAGGTGTTTACAGGTGTTTGACTATAGAAATAAAGATAAAATAAAAGAATAAAGATGATGAATCATGGATTCATCATTTCCCTATACTTTACCTTTGCTAGCCCTTTATCAAACTCTTATTTGGAAAATGAGTGAAAATAAAAATAAAAAAAGGAAAGAAAAACACTACTGACTTTTGAACTTATCTTCATAAAATTATAGTACGGAGCTCTGTCGAACCTTTGGATTATTAGTGTGTCGGAACCTTAATGGGAAATGGATTTAAAACCAAACAACCTCTAAGTTCTACAAGACTCCTATTCAGATCTCCTCAACAGTCAGGTCAGAACAAGTCTACATACACAAATTCTTATGACTATGAATCTTTATTTGTACGGTGTAAGTGAAATATAGCTCCTCATCTCAAAAGTAGCAAATAAACAGCCTCTCTCAACAAGGTAACTCTAGTCCCCTGATCTAGCAACTCTTTCCTCAAGGAGCAGGGATATTCCCTTCTAAGTTCAAGTACAACCATCTCGAGAAGAGGGGATGGAGAAGATAATAGACGACAAGCAGTGTAGCTACGTATCCTTGGATGCATGACCAGTGTAGCCAAGTCATCCGCTGCAAGCTTACAAACATTTGACTTTGAAGCTCTTATTCTTTTTTTCACTTGTATATACGCCTCGGTAGGCATTTTACTTTTCAATCAGGCCTATCCACTTTTGGAGATTCTGTATTTTTTTGAAAATATATACAAGGTGCAACATGTACATAAGGAGTTTTTTCTCTTGAGCTAGTAGACTATCCCTCTTTTGAAGTATTATTACAACCCAACAACATCCTATCTTTAGATCTCAACATCGCTAAACTAAGTTGAGACGCACTTCCCTCCCTAGAGGAGGACGAGAGGTTTTGCCTAGATGTACTACCCTCGTATGCTACCTCAAGCCAAAATATTCTGCCCCCTCACTAGCTCCTCCATGAAGAGCTACATGTAGAGTGCTTGTCCAAGGTAAGCCACGGTCTGAAAGAATCATGCGTGTGTTGTTAAATATTCTACTTAGACTTACAAAGATGACATGTGAACATAATCTTATGGACTCAAAGAATTAAGTCACTAGGACCTGAAAAGTCTTAACTCCAGTTCTTATAAGGTTCTTATGAAATTAAGTGGATTAAGGTCCAACTAAGCTCCATCTTTCAAATTTATTCCAGACTTAGTTTAAATGTCAATACTATCCTGAAAAATGCACATGCAAATACAAGAAGTATGTACAATGCAAAGAAATTAAAATATTTTTTAGAAACATTTTTTCTAATTTTGAACTTTTTATGGATTTTTGAAAAGTGATGTACATGCAAAAAGAATTTTTTTATAAACAAATAGTTAGTAAAATATACAAGTATATACAATTTTTTAATAAGGGTTAGGGGTGAGATACACATATTTAAACATGAGTGAATCAATTATTTACAAGAATCAAGTGAAAGTATTTACAACTTGAGTAACTTATACAAGTATATACATACAGTTGGAATTTTTTATCTTTTATCTTTTTTCCTTTTTTTAATTATTTAATTTTTTTGTGATGCATATATTCCTCAAACTTATTTAAAAATTATTTTACAAATAATTTTGAAAACTATAGTCCAAAATATTTTTTCAAATAATTTTTACAAAAATTTGAAAACAATTTTGCAAACATTTTTCAAAGAGTATATATAGATTTTCAAAATAATTGTTCAACAATTTTCAAAACATTTGCAAATACTTTTATAAAATAAATTTATTTCACACAAAGAAAAATTTTTACAAGCCAAAATATTTTTACAAAGGTTGAATTTTTTTTCAAATAATTTTCAAATAGTTTTCAATTTTTTTTCAAATAGGTTTTCAAACTAATTTGAAAATATTTTTCAAAATATTTTAACCTAACTTACTAATCAGTATATATAAAAAGAATTTTGAGGAAATTTCTGCATCCTTTTATTACTTTATTTTTTACCACTATTTTATAAAATATTTTAGCCATATTAAAAATACGAAAGTACGAGTTATGGCTAAAGTATATATATAATATATACAACACCCCCTATACTTAGCTCGAACTATGTCCTCATAGTGATCAAAGAGATACAAAAGAAGACATAACTTGTGCTAAGTATAGAAAAGTGAAAAGAATACTATACTACAACGATGAATAAAAGAATATAACTAATAAAAGTCAGTGATACCCCTATACTAAGGATCAAGTAATCTGAAGTATAGAAGACTGCACACAAGGGGAAAACCGAGGAATAGGATGTATAGATACTACCTCCCCCTATACTTAGGGTGAAATATCCCAAGTATAGGCAATAAAACAGAGGTAAAAAGAATGAAAAGAATAAGCACAAGTCTGACACCCCCTATACTTAGGGTAAAGTACACCCTAAGTATATAATAATCATGAGATGGAGATGGGGTATTTAGACAGAAAGAATGAATGATATGATAGGTTGGATTTATACAATTGTGAACAATGTTGAGGTGCCTCTCAACAAGCACTAGAGTTTACGCCCTTAGTTGGGTGCAAAGGCTAGGATAACGCAGTATTGAGGTTTACGACGGTATCTGTGAGGCGAATACCGTACTATCGTCGCAGTCTCGGTGGGAGAACAACAACGAGGTCAACAGTATAAACTAGGACACCCAAGTAAATAATCAGTAGGGTGTTTGCTACCGGGTAAAGATATGGGAAGATGAAATTGGGCTCTGGTAGCACAAAAAAATCATCAGCTCAAGGTCTGAATGGAGTGAAAGGGCAGAGCCGAAGAAGTCGAATGTGGAGAAAGAAGGATTTGTCAGGGAATCCTCCACATTAATCATCGTCTCAAGAAGATATGGAAAGTCATGATCAAGAGACTCACTATAAAGGCTGATATTCGATGTATGTAATGTAGATAAATCAGTAAAATCATCGAATAACTCAAAGGTCGACTCATCCTCACGAGGGTCATCAAGGAGAGAAAAATCAAACTCATGATCAGAAATACCAGAAGACTCGGTCTCATGATCCGACATATCGGATACATTCCTAGAAAGTGAAACCGAATACGTAGGGTACGTGGCATCCTCTCATAGATAACCCTCGGGGAGTAATGTAGAATCATAATTGAACTAGGGATCTATGCTGCCAAATATCAGATCCTCCAAAAAATGTATGGACCTCATTAAAAGGGAGTACACACGGCTCAAAGATGGGGCTATCTAGGTCTGTCAAATCAAAATGGTGTCCCTTATCGAGCTCTCTATGCTGAGATGGATCCAAATGTGTATCTGAATCTGAGAAGACCTCCTGAATAATAGACACTGAATCAGCTGGACATGGACACTGAAATGACTCAAAGGACGACTGAAATGTGAGATCCTCCTCTATTTCTTGGGTACTAGCAGATCTAGAATCCAAGAATCTTCGACATGAAAGTGCGGGACTAACTCAAAATCTGGTTGTAAAACCAACGAGAACATGACCAATGTCCGGCTATGGGAACTCATAGTGGTGGTCAACACGTCCGTCATTTGAAATGTAGTAGTATCCATATACTCTGACTGATGTGCGCTATCTAAATCGGCATGAAGTGTCACACACTCAACTGGTGTCATATCTCCCTTGTGTGTTGTCTCGAATAAATCATCTTGTGAATATGGAATGTATGAAAGTGCTCCCAAGATGGTTTCAAATAAATCTATGTTGGGACCGTGGTATGAACCACTACACGAGGTAATGACTAATGTAATCTGTTTAGTGGTCATCCCCCTCATGGCGATCTAGACAAAGGTCAGTCACTGAAAATCCATGATTCGGAAATCGCCTCTAAAGATCAAGTAACCTCATCCATGAATCTCTCAATGGTTCCTGGGGGTCAACTGAAAAATCATGAATACAAGACCGCATCAAATCTGCTCTACGATGGGGGTAAAATCTCTGTAAAAACAACATCCGAAGGTTACCCCATGTAGTAATCTTCCTCCCCAACTCTCTATGCCATCTCAAATCTCTAGTCTGAAGTAAGAAAGGGAAGGCCATTAGCATCAACTCCTCAGAAGTCTTCTAAAAAAAAATCAACTCCTCAGAAGTGATATCTAAGTATGCTCATACAACAACAACAACAAAGCCTTTTCCCACAATTAAGTAGGGTCGTCTACATGGATTCTTCGCCTCCATTCAGATCTATCTTGGGTCAATCTCGGACTTATATCCAAAAGAACTAAGATCCCTTCGTATAGTCTCTTTCCAACACTTCTTGGGCCGTCCTCGCCCTCTCTTAGTCGGCTCAACATCCCACCACTCGCACCTCCTAACCGGTGCATCAGTTGACCTTCTTTGCAAATGACCAAACCATCTTAAGCGGTTTTCTCACATCTTATCCTCGATCGGAGCTACACAAACTTTCTTTCTGATTGCATCATTCCGAATCCGATCTTTACGTGTATGTCCACACATCCATCTTAGCATTTTCATTTCTGCTACAGCCATTCTCTGCACATTTCTATGGTTCACAAGCCAACATTCAGAACCATAAAGCATAGCAGGTCTCACGGCTGCTTTGTAAAACTTTCCTTTAATTTTTAAAGGAATTTTATTATCACAGAGAACAACGGAGGCTCCTCTCCACTTTAGCCATCCTGCATTTATTCTATTAGTAACATCTCCATCAATTTCCCCATCATGTTGCAAAATAGATCCCAGATATCTAAAAGAATCTCTCTTCTGAATGTTATCGTCACCAATCTTCACCTCGATTCCTTCACCATTGCTTCCATCAAAGGTGCATTCCATATATTCCGTCTTAGCCCTACTTATACGAAAACCTTTAGTCTCCAATTTATGTCTCCAAACCTCAAGCTTCTCATTTACTCCATCTCTAGTCTCGTCAATCATCACAATATCATCAACAAATAACATACACCAAGGTAACTCATCCTGAATGTGACTTGTCAACTCGTCCATACTCAAAGTAAAAAGAAATGGACTCAAAGCTGAACCTTGATGTAAACCAATGTTGATATCAAAATAGTTGGTCTTCCCCGTCGGAGTCCTTACACAAGATAAAGCCCTATCATACATATCCTTTATGAGATTAATGTATAGGATAGGTACTTGTCTCTTCTCCAAAACTCTCCACAGTATCTCTCGTGGGACGGAATCATAAGCCTTCTCCAAATCAATAAAGATCATATGGAGATTCTTCCTTTTAGCTCTATAAATCTCCATTGTTCTCCTCAGCAAATGGATGGCTTCAATAGTTGAGCGACCTGGCATGAATCCGAATTGGTTTTCTTTTATTTGGGAAACTTGTCTCAACCTTCTTTCGATCACATGTTCCCAAATTTTCATAGTGTGACTCATCAGCTTGATGCCTCTGTAATTTGAACAATTTTGAATGTCTCCTTTGTTCTTATAAAGAGGCACCACAATACTCCTCCTCCAATCTTCAGGCATTTTCTTGCTTTGCCAAATAACATTGAATAGATTCGTAAGCCAGGTCAAACCACGCTCACCTAAAACTTTCCATACTTCTACAGGGATGTCATCAGGTCCAACACATTTCCCAGGTCTCATAACCTTCAAAGCCTCCTCTACTTGTTTTCTTTGTATTCGTCTATAGCATGCACGATTCAAGTAACTTTCACTACTAGCTAGATCACCCAAAGTGATCTCTCTATTTCCTTCTCCAATGAAAAGTTTATGGAAGTATTGCTCCCATCTAGTCTCTATATCCTTCTGAGTAACAAGCACGTGACCTTCCTCGTCCTTAATGCATCTCACTTGAGAAAGGTATTTGGTCTTTCTTTCTCTTGCTTTGGCCAACCTGAATATATCCTTCTGGCCCTCCTTAGAGTTGAGATTTTTATACAAAACCTCATAAGCTTTTGACTTAGCTTCGCTTACAGCCTTCTTTGCTTCCTTCTTCGCTATTTTTATAGTCTGTGATAGCTTCCTCTGATCTATCCTTAGACATAGCTTTAAAGCAAGCTCTTTTAATTTTTAGCTTCTCTAGCACCCCTTCACTCCACCACCAAGCCTCCTTTTGACCCGGAGCTCCTCCTTTTGACTCGCCTAGCATCTCTTTGGCTACCTTTCGGATACAAGATGCTACTGCCTCCCACATCTCGTTTGCACTACCGCTACAATCCCAAGATAAGTCTTCTAAAACCTTCTCCTTGAAGCTTGATTGCTTCAGCAGAAGATTCCACCACCTAGTGCTAGTGATCTTAGGAACCTTCCTTTTCTTTACCAGCCCTTTTATTTGTAAATCCAAGACTAACAAGCGATGTTGGGTTGTCAAACTCTCTCCAGGGATTACTTTGCAATCTTTGCAACATAATCGATCTCTTCTCCTCAACGCAAAGTAATCTATCTGTGTTCTAGTTGAGCCACTCTTATAAGTAATTAAATGCTCCTCCCTCTTCTTGAAAAGAGTGTTTGCTATGAAAAGATCATATGCAGTTACAAAATCCAGAATGATTTTTCCCTCTTCGTTTCTATCCCCAAAACCATGTCCTCCATGCACACTTGCATACCCTGAAGCATCTTTTCCCACATGGCCATTAAGATCTCCACCTATGCAAATCATCTCTCTTTGTGGGATTCCTTGTAAAATCTTAACCATATCCTCCCAAAAAGCTTGTTTAGTCCTTTCATCTAAACCAATTTGTGGTGCATAAACTGAGATATGCTTAAATCCATGTTTAAAAGATCCGAAATGTTTCGAGATAAATTCATAAATAGTGTTCTTAGAAGACATTAAGAACACTATTTACGAATTTATCTCTCCTGCGCTGGCTGTCGGCTACCTAACGCGCAATCCTCCTCATTTACCCAGGCTTGGGACCGGCCATGGCTGAGTTATATCTAAGTATGCTCATGATCGACAAAAATCCTCAAACTCCGATATATGAATATATGTTTCCTCATGAACTCCCCCAGTAAACTTTGGCAGTAGATTAATGAACTCTAAATCCATAATGAAGGGACTCAATGTAGAAGCAGTCTGTGCTTCCTGATCTATGTACTCATCCATCATCCCAGGATAAAAGTCATATAAAGCTCGCAACTGCTCCATGTGATCGCCTATGGAATGCACTCTCATCTTAGCAATGAAATCGCCCGTCTTGTATCTGGTCAATCTGGTCTCCACAGACGTCAAGCATAACATGTCTCGAATAAAAAGGTGGGAATGGGGAGGGAGAAGATGGGATATCGATCGGAGTTCCAACCTCCCAAGAGAGTGGGCGAGAATGCTGGGAATGAAATGAAGAAGCTGTAAAATCCAGCTGAAATGGAGTATGTCCCATCATGAAGAGAGGGAAATGAAGGGAGGGAGGGTGGGATGAAAAGAAAGGGAGTGATAGAGATTGAAGGTGACTGTTAATGATCTCGAAAAGATGATCGTAACCAACCCACACCAAAGACATCCAAACACAAAGCAAACCCTCGGTTCGCCAACTCAACACAAATCCGACCGTACGATTTTGGTCTTTATATTTTCAATTTTAGAGTTTAGTGATCAGACAAAAGTTGTATAGACACTTAGGAGGCTTAGTGGGATTTGGGCACTAATCCTTAGTGTGTACGCGAGCAATTAAAAGCGCAAACAATGAGGGGATTGCTCTCCCAAAACAATGAGGAATCAATTACGTTTAATTTTAGAGTCAAGTTCGATTAGCATTCCTAATTTTTTATTTTTTTGATTTTCACTTTTTTTTGTTTTTTTTCAAAAATAACACCTAACGAGCTTTTCGATTTCCTCTTTGATTAATTTGAGATCAAAAACAGGGGGAGGAAGTCAAAAAAGCCAATGCGCGATGAAATATGATGATGCATGTAGAGATAGAAAATGTGTACCTTGCTCCATCACTCTACATGCAATATGATCTGCGCATAAATTAAATACTGAAAGGAAACTAACTATATGAGGTATGAGGAAATCGACCTTAGACGAGCAACTTCTATTGATTGTGAAGAACAATAGCAAGCTAATCAAATCGAGTCCGGAGTATGATCTTGGGAGTCACTCGGTACCCGTCACAATGGGTCCTCCTAGCACTGTATGTGACTCCTCACAGTGTGTGGTCTCAAATCCAATTTTGCTAACTTTTTCAATTTATTTTTAGCAAGGTCCAATTATGTTCTATAGGTACATGTAAGCAATTAGGTGTTGGGCCTTAGCTGATTACGTCACAATCAACAAAAATTCTACGTCTATGGTCAAATCTGCGAGAATCAAATAGAGAGTTATGGTGGTGAAATAAAAAAAATAAAAAACAACAGTGAGGTCCCCCAAGTGCACCAGTACTTGGCAAAATAGACCCCGAATAATGTCCAGGTCCACAAGAGTTCAAGTATCTAAATTATTACAACGATCTCAAAATGTTCTCTTAAATAAAAATAACTGTCTTATTCTCTTCCCTGCTCCACCTCCTATGCGGGTCCTCCAAAAGAAACTCCAAGTCATCCTCCAAGCAGTCCCTCGCACAAAAAGCAAATAAGAGATGGTCATAAAATAATTATGTTATAGAGAGACAAGCAAAATTGAAATATGACAACTAAGCCGTGTTCCCTAGCAACAGTGTCATTCTGGTGACACGCATGGCAACTTGGGTTAAGTATGTAATAATCAAGGTCCGTTGTGACCCGAATCACCAAGCGTAATCAAGAGAAAAATGTTTATAAACCACTTTAGTTGAAAAATTAAGTAATGCAATGTAAGAGGACTTCGCTATTTAATTTACCTGGTATAACGACCAATGTAGAACACAAGGAGCCCAATTTAAAAACTTAGCAGTCAAATTTCAGACATAAAACTTTAGTGGTTTTTTTATTTTTCAATTTTTTTAATTTTCAAATGAGGAACAAGTCACATGGGAATAAAAATACACACACGACATTCTTTTTATATTTTTCAAAATATTCAAAAAATTTCCAGAAAATTACAGAAAATATATTTTTGGGGTTTGCAGGTTTTAAAATGTTTTGGTAATTTTTCCAAAATTGTCTGATTTTTTTATGATTTTATAAAAATCAAACAATGGAAATAAATGCAAACAGTGCACAACCAAGAGTATTTCATAACTTAAAAATACATTAAGTGCCCAAAACTCATGGAGCTTACTGTTATGCCAAAATACAATTAAATATCTACAAATAGAAATTGAAATTAGAATTTTTGGATTTTTCTAAAATTTTATATGATTTTTTTCAATATTTTCAGTATTTTGCATTTTTAAAGAGTTTTATAAATATTTATTACGTGTAATTCAGACATAAATAAAAGGAAATAAAATACACTTACAGTATTTTTTTTTGAAATTTTTAGGTAATTTTTGAATTTTTATGATTTTCTAAGTTCGGACAGAGAAAGACATAGTTTTTTATTTTTAAAAAATACCAAATGATGATGAAATGCGATGAAAATTTTATAAAATTATCAAGGTGCGTAGCAGAGCATACACAATTTTTTCTAAAATTTTTAGAGCAATAAAAGTATTTATTTCATCAAGGAGAGAAGGCAAATTTAATGTCTGGAACACAGGGACTGAAACACAAATATCTTTTGTTTCTGCATTGAATAAATAATGACAATAAATTATGGGAAAAAGTACGCAAATTACCCAATGAAAACATCTCGGCACGTGCATGTACAGAAGCCAGGGGTCTTCTTACAAATATGAAAATTTCCAGGGAGTGAATTATAATTTTACCAATTTTTGTTTTTTTAAAAATCGAGGGTTCTTTCCTTTGGCCCTTCGTATCTTTTCAAAAAGGGGGGAGTTTACCGCAGCCCCTCCCATCCTTCTCTCTTCATCCGTAGGGCGATTAGATGGATTCACGCTTCGACGGCAGTGGTGACGGAGGCGGGCCGCAGGCGGTGGATATCGGTTGGAGTCGCGTGGAGGGGCTGTCCTACGGAGGCGGGCACCGCCTGAAGCTCTTGACGAGAGGCGGAGGTTGACGGGGCGGCGGGATGTAGCTTGCAGCCGACGGTGGAACGACGGAGAAGCCGTCGCGTAGGCGGTGTCGGTGGATCTGGGCAGTGGCGGCATGTCTAGACGGCGCCGCTGGTTAGGCGCGAGCACAACGGGCGTTGGGTGTCGCAGGCGACTGCGCGGGTCCCCGTGGAGGAGAGCCGTAGCCTGGCAAACCACGATTGGTGGCTGTGATGTTCTGCCGTCGTTGGCGGCGAGCGTCGTGCCGGCGGCATACTACAGGCGAAGGCGTTGAACGAACGGCAGCGGCGTAGCTAACCTGATGATTATATTTTTGTTTTTTATAAATTGTAAACTGAAATAATAAAAATCTTTTTTAAAGTTTTTTTAACAGGAAATGTAAACAAAAGCAGATATATTTTTTTTTATTTTCCTGCAAAACAAATGTTAGGAATAAAAACAACTATGTATTTATTTTAATTTTTTATTTATTTACTTATAAACAAATGAGGATGCGAGCGATTGTGGTTCTTGGCGTAGCGGAAGATAGATCCAAAGATCCGACCACCATGTGTGATCGGATGTGAAAGATTGTGAGAACTATAATGAGAACGTGTGTGGATCGAGAAAATGGGATGAAAACTCGGATCAGGGCGAATCAAATCGATATGGATTTTTTTTGGATTTAGGATCTTCGTTTTAATCAAGAAATCGAATCACAAATTAAGTCTAATATTAATTTAGGAAAAAATGACAGAAAAAAAGAGATCTTACGTCGAGATCATATACGTCGTGATGGCCTCGATGAGGGTGCACTCACTGTCACCAGATGGCTTGGATGCTAGACACCCTTCTTCGATAAGATTGCTCTCGGAGATCGGGCTCCTCTCTACCAAAGATTGATCAAAGGCAAACGAGGGAGGAAGCCCAAAAAAAGAGAAGAAAATATGAAAGGAAAAATGGACAAATGAGGAATGCTCTTATTGGTTAATTAAATAATCAAATAAATAAATAAATTAATTAAACAATTAAAAATGAAATTAGGATTTAAATAAAATAAATAAAATAATTAATTTACAAAAATTAATTAGCCACCTTAATGGTGGTTATTTAAGGTATTGAATAATATCTTTATATACAAGGCATATTTTCAAATCCAATAAATGAATAAATTAAATAATTAAATCCAAATTTCTTAATTAAGTAAATTTAATTTATTAATGTTAGGTATTTAAATTTTTGGTGATTTTTATGTAAGGAAATTAGTTGTATACAAATATTATATACATATAGTACAATATACACTTATATAGATAAGGAAATTATTTTAAATAATTTTCTATTATTTTATTTTATTATTAATAAAGAAGATAATATTTACAGTCATGTACAATATATATTAAAAATAAATATGAATAAATATATATACCATAAGTAAGTGGTAAAATTACACAAATCACCCCACAAAATCGACTTTTCAACCGTATCTCGAAAAATTATGAAACCACAACCTTTTGAAAGATAACTTCATTTAGAGTATAATGTAGGTCAGTTTGATTTAATTTGAATTCGTATGGAGCCAAAATTGGTCTTTCAATTTTCGTTTCACGGCTTTTTCTGAGTGTGATTTTTTGTAATTTGCACATTATTTTGCTTTGCAATTATTTTTATTATTTACAACACATTTTTATTTACAACTTTTATTTAGAAAAATATTTAATTTGAGGTCAATTTATGTACAAATAAAATAGTGTAAGTTTTGTACAAATATACATGGAAAAATATTTACAAAATATTTTTGCATTTTTGAATTAAAGACCCTATCTCACCATACTTTATTCCTGCTCGATCTGGTCAAGTCTTGACCTTCTCTTGGGGTTCAGGTCAGTTTGCATTTATTTCATAAATACATCTTTTATTTTTCTTTTCTTTTTTCTTTTCTTCTTTACTCTTTTTATTTGAGTATAAGAAGTGTTAAAAAACATATTTAACAAATGAATGCAAAATGGTAACTTCATAGAATTAGTAGGTATTTACAGGTATTTGACAAAGGAAATGAAATTAAAATAAAAGAATAAAGACAATGAATCATGGATTCATCAATAATATACTTCAATTTTTAAGTGGAGTAAAAAAATTCAATAAATTTATCAAAAATTACAGATGATAGCGCAACCAAAGATGTGTCCAAGTATGTATGCAAGGAAAATAAGTCAATGGATACAAAGAATATTTATTTAAAGCATGATAACCAATGAATTTCCAAATTTTAACCTTTGAAAGTTCCCTTTTCTGAAATATTCACATTAGTTATTTTTTCACTATTTTCTAATATAAATGGATGTATAATGAATAAATAACAATAGCATTAATATTTCTCTTAAAAAATCATCCATAATTAAATATAAGTCTGTTGATGCCATACAATATGTCAAAGGACAGATAAATAATAGAGACACACAATGGTACAGAAATTGTAATTTATGATATGAGATGCACAAAATGTATAAATTATGTCCATGGGTATTTCTACAACTTATCTAAATAAAAAGAAAACTCAAAACTTATCTTCAAGGACGTCTTGCTAGTTACCAATCGCGACACCATTAGATGGGGTGAATAGTCATTTGAGGCAGCTTGAAATGTTCTTGTTAAAATAATCACAAGCATATAATATCCAATCAAACAACCAATCAATACATTGGATAAATTTTACGTGGAAACCCACTTGAGTGAAAACCATGGCTTGAGTTACTGACTTGAAAATTATGGTTAGCCAAGCCAACCAACTACTTCACTAAAAAACTTTGAGATATAAATACGTGAATATCTCAATCATTTATAAAATATTGATCTTCACGACTTTTGATGTCACGTCAAAGTCAACAATATATATCAAATACTATAGCAACAACATATGGCAAGCTTCATCTTTCTTTCCAGCTTCGTTGGACTTCTCGTGTCTAAGAGCTTTTCGACAAACTTAGGATTAGACATCTAAATTCATACAAAAAGATACTATTTGGGAACAAGAAATATTTACATATGCAATAATATTTAAAAGTGTAGCAGCAGTAATCTACCACAAAGATGATAATTGATAAGTTCTAAATTATCAAATCAAAGGTGTCTAAAAAATGTGATAGCAAATTATAATTGCACAAATAGAATCACAAATACAAACACATGTAACTATATCACAATTATAAGAATTTGTGAACAAGCAATAGGGACCAAAGATTTAATACCGATATCAGCTTCCATATCGACACCATGTCAATACAAAATTTTGATGAAATTTCATCTAAATTTCGTCCATATCGACCTGCATTTGTGAAGGAACAATATGAAAATGCCCTGATATTTATATCGCTCTATATTTCAGTCACATGTCAAAATCAAAATATTGATGAAATTTCACCGATATTTCATGAAATCTGAAATTGCAATAGTAACATAGAAAATAATGTCATCGATAT
Source organism: Ottelia alismoides (assembly GCA_037367405.1). NCBI lineage: Eukaryota > Viridiplantae > Streptophyta > Magnoliopsida > Alismatales > Hydrocharitaceae > Ottelia > Ottelia alismoides. The sequence continues at coordinate 73,832 of JAZKJV010005662.1, read as the reverse complement.
AAAAGAGTAGACTTCCAAATCTGAAAGAACTTGCTTCAGAAAATCTTACTATAAATCATTGGTTGAACTTTTCTGCAAATTGCTCTTCTTTTCAAAATGCTTTCTCCAACAGATCAATTGTCTCAAAATAAAAAAACTCAAAAAACTAATGATATAAAGAATGGTCAAGAATTTATCTGAGAGATAATACTGCTATGCTCGAGTTGCGATTCTAAGAAGTGAGGTATGTGGTCATTTATATATGTATCAATGAGAAGTGGTTGTTGGACACAAATAATGCAATATATTGATGAAGAATTGCAGGGATGATCAATCAGGGAACTTAAGTGATCGATTTTCAAGAATGATTAATCATTTAACAAATATGGTCAGTAGATTTATGATCGTTATAAAATCAAATATTAAAAAAATGATAGATCAGGACTTTAGAAGATCGAACAGTTGATAATGATCAACCATTCAAACAAGACGTTCGTGTTAGCAATGTGAGCCCCGGGCGAACATTTCCTACAATAAATGTTATTGTAATAAATGATTTATCAATAAAAGTTATTGATTATTTTTCACTCCCTTTCTGGGATTGAATGAATGAATGCACTATAAGGTCCCTCTGTACAATAAGGGTTATGTAACATAGCCAACTTGATGATCATACAGCTGTTGATTCACTGAATGAATCATAGAGGTTGATACATGGATGAATATCTAAGGAGTTAGATAGAGGACTCATCAAGCATCGTCAAATGATTGTTAAGTGATGATCTCCAGCCTGAGTAGGAGATGGCAATCCTTTCTCAAATGGCTGATATCTGACTGACCTCTTGATGCAGGTCCTCTGCATGGGAATAGTGATTTGGAGGTGTCAGATTAGTTGAGTCAATGGGTTGACTTGACGAGATCGAGATAACCAAAGATCTATGTTGAATGTTGTCACAGCATAGGCATGCATCCTCTGACAAGAGACAGATGTGTTGCTATATGTCTGAGTATGTACATTTGGCAGACCAATAGGTTGATGACCTAACCAAGGTCTATACACCGGCGAGCTGGTGTGCATGTATGGGCAAATGAGTAATATGATCTCTCAAAGGGATCATACAGGTTCACTTATGAACCGGGAGAAATGAGCTCACTCATGAGGTATTGGGATTGATCAAATTCCATGCATGGTCGTCAGTGACATGAATTTGAAGGTAAGATATATGCTTTGGGAAAGCATATGATCTATACCAATTCCCAATGACCAACATTGAGAAACTTAATGATTGACGTATCCGAAAATGCAGCGTTTAAAAATGTGTTTTTATCGTGTCGTTCGTTGTAGGCGGCAATCAGAGACAATCAAGAAAATACCACAAATAAATTATTCAATTTTTAATCTCGTGGTTTTATGTTTATTTTACTTGGGCAAGTCCCAAGGTCGATCACAAGGAGGCAAAGGAACAACCTAGAATTAAGTCTATTAAAGTTCGTGTTCGGTTTTCGAGGCGGTCTTTTTTTTGGAATTCTAAATGCAATAAAGGATGCAAAAATGCAAATTTGGCCTTATTTTAGGGACTAAAATGTAAATGACGTTCAAATGATGTCCGAAAAATACGAAACTTGGCCACAATGTAAACTATAATGAAATGGATGCACTGTAATAATTTTTTTTGGAATTTTAGGATGCAATATGAATTTTTTATGGATTTTTAAATGCAAACAAAATGATTTTTATTATTTAATTTTAATAAATATCAAACCTACTTATTTTCGAGAATCAAAATTATCTGAGATCTATCACTAGGTGACGGATCTCAGAAAAATCCTAAACCTCGAAAATGTGGGGTTTAATACCTAATAAAAATTAAATACTAAAATGTGCACAATGATTTTTACAGGACAAAATATGCATGCAAATGCAAATCTTTTTGGGCACAATGTTAAGAATAATTAACTCTACAAGATGTGATTTTTCGAGAATTTTTAGAGTAACGGTTAATCAACTATCAATTTCAGAGCAAGAAATGGGTAAAATACGCAAATTTTCACAAAATAATTATTTATTAATTAACCGTCCATCACAAAAATACCCACAATATGTCAAAGTGTAGAGAATCAATTAACAAACATCATGCAATTTTTGGATTAAGAAAATAATGTAGAGATGAGGTCCAAATATACGAGGGAACATAGGGGTACCGATGCAAATATTATAAATAAATATAAAGCTGCAGGGGGGACCTAAGAGTAATTACCAACAGTTCCGGGGTGCTTTCTGCAAAATGTCCAGAGGGGCACGTGTGTGGCACGTGCCCTCTGGAGTTGGACTGTAGTGTGAATATGGAAATCTGGGGGGGCGTCTGTGCAATTAACCTAGAGGGTCACGTGCAGATCACGTGACCCCTGGGGATGAAGAAGGGTCGTTCCCCGCGCACGTGCCTCGCACGTGCCGGGGCCTCGGGCTTCGAGCCCGGCCGCTAGCGAAGGGGCGGAGCTTCTGGATGGTTGCGGCGGGGGAGGCGACCGGCGTGGACGAAGCGGAGATGGTGGAGTAGCTGGTGACCGGCGAAGGCGGTCGAGGGACGCTAGCGCGGTGGCGATGGCTGAGTCGGCCACTGGCGTGCTGTCGCGGCGGAGGTGGCCCAGTAGGTGGAGGCGTGAAGCAGAGGTGGGCCTCTGTGGCGTTGACGGAGTTACGGGCGGCGATGGCGGCGGAGCGGGGCTCTGGTGACGATGACGTTGATGAGGCGGAGCCGATGCTGCTCGATGGCGCACGGCGGAGTCGAAGGCGTTTGACGGAGCGACGGTATCGTCGTCGTCGGTGGATGGAGGTGAACGACGGCACAGATGGAGGCGTAGCTCGACGAGAAGCTCGGAGTGGAGCAGCCAAGGCAGAGGCGCGCTGCAACGAAGAACTAGGGCTTCGGATCTCGCCGCAGGGGGGGGGGGCGGTGGCTCGGAGCTGTCACCTCCGGCGGAGGCCCTCCCTTCTAGTGTGAATCGACGGATACCATCGGCGTGGGCTGCGACGTTCTACTTATAGGGCGAGGAACGGGCGGCCGGCGATGGAAATGACAATCGGAGGAGATTTGATTAGACGAGGGAATCGGAGATGGAGATCTGACGGGGGGAGGAGATCCGGTGATGGATTCGACGCGGTGGCGGCGAGGGATACGCGGCGCAAATCACGGGCGGCGACCGAGGATTTGGGGGAGACTCTCTGGGGAAGACGATGGACGGTGGCCGTCCGATCGGCCGAGATCGGGCGGCCACGATTTTGACGCGTGGCAGGTAAAGGCACAGAAGAGAAGAGGATGGGGTGCACGTGCGGAGCACGTGCGTTGGAGGTCGCACGTGCGACCTTATTATTTTTTTATTATTTTTTTTATTATTTTTAAAAAAAACGTTAATAATAATGCCAAAAATGACTGACACATGGCGGCACCAGGTGCTGCCACGTGTCAGCACTAAAAAATTCGAATATTAATTATCTTGTAAAATTGATAAAAAATAGTAAACAACCTCGGATCGAAAAAGTGTCTTCACGAAAATTGCTCATCTTGATGAGATCTACAACTTCCATGAAGACATCAAAACCAAAATCGATCATTTGCACAAAGTGATTTTTTTGGGGTATCCCATATACATAGAATACCTTGATTTTTGGGTTTTATAATTTTTTTTGTTATTTTTAAACAAGATAAAAATCCGGAAAAATATGAAAAAAATCAAAGATAAATAAAAGACACCTTAATCTAATTTTTTTGGATTTTTATTAATTAAGAAAATATATATACATAAAATAAAGGTCAGAAAACCGCGAAATATACAATGTACAAAAGAGGCCCAAAACCCAACTTTCACATATGAGCTCCGATTCACTTGAACTTGGTCTTGTTTTGAAGGTAATTGAATGCAAATTAGTTCAAAAGTGAGTAGGATTAAATCGGACACTTGATGGAGAAGATATGTGGCTTTTAGTCCGAAAATCCTGAAATTAGGGTTTGGGTTTTTGGTCCACTTATTTGGGTTAGTTATTTTTTTGTATTTTTCCTTTATTCTTGTTAGTGATATGTACACAGTGGAAGTGGTTTTGAGTCATTCGGAGTTAGCATGAATGGGTTAAAAATCTGGGAAGTTAGGCTTATTTACAGGTCATTTTGGTTTGGATTTTTGGCTTCTTATTTTGTGCAGATTTTTGTGTTAAAATGCAATTCTTATGAAATCATGCACTAATGCTAATTATGCAGAATAGATGCAAGAATGCTATTGATTTTTAGGGATTTGAGATTAATAAATGAGATTTAGAGTGATGAATACGAGATTCATCATCCCCCTATACTTAAACCATGCTCGTCCCTGAGCATCAAAAGAAATGCCATGAGGTGAAATGAGATTGGGTTCCATACCAAGACCATGAGCTGAAGGTGAAAGTGAATCTAGACTCAACCTTTGGATTATTTGTGTGTCGGAACTTCTGTGAGACTTAGAATTTTAAAATCAACAGCCCTCAAGTTCTACACATCATTGCTACAGTTTCGGCTCAGAAGTCATCTTAGATCAATCATCTTCCCAAAGTATACCCTATGAACATTAAATAACCGACTCTGGTGTGTGAAAGGTTTTTAGCTCTTCCCACTCAGAATGCCGGACTACTGCGCAAACCTCCTCTCCAATAACTCATCCTCGGGGAGTCAGGTATTTCCTTCTAAGGTCTGTCGCGTTGTGTTCACAATCGAATTGGGGGGAGAAGTTAGAAGAATGAGAAAAGAACTGGAGGGTGATTAGTGTAGTTCACCTCTCCTTGTGAAGCTGGCCAGTGTAGCCGAGTCTCTACCAAGATCTGCAGGTTTCTTGAAGCTTGGACCTTTTTGGTCAGATTTTATTTGGTAGTTGCTTCTTTGTATTTGGAATTTTTGGTGGTTCTGCTTGGATCTTGTTTTGCCCCTACGGATATAGCATCTTTTGTTTCCGTACATTTTTTGGGGTCTTAGAAAAAATTGTGCCCAGCCGTCCATCCCTTTTCCGAAGCTTTATTTCAACCCGTACTCCGGTCTTTAGATTTCCACGCTACCAGAAAAGAAGCTCACACAGTCTTCCAACATATGTTTGAGTTGAGCTAAGTGCATAGTGCGAGAGTACAAATTAATTCCTTATTCCAGAGTTGTACCCAGAATGAAGAGACCAGGTTAGACACTAAGAGTCAAACTCTGTGCATTGTTATGTGGAACTCAAAGAATTAAGTCACAGACCTGAAGACTCTAAAATCCTATTTCTCGGTGAAGTTCCTCTGAAAATTAGGTTGATTAAAGTTAAGTCCAGATCACTCTCGATTTCGGTTCATAACTCGGTTCAGAACCCAAAGACTTTTCACATATGCAAATGCGATGCTTGCAGGTGGAATGCAAATTTTTTTTATGCAAAGGATTTTTGTTGTTTGTTTGTTTTTTTATGCAAAAAAAATGAATAAGAAGCCATTTTTTCAAAAAAATTTGGGTACAGTCAGTGTTAGAAACATTTTTTTGTTGTTTTTTTTAAGAATACCCACCCCGTAAATACATATAGACTTATGCGCAAGTACGAGGTATGGCTAAAATATATACATAGTATATATACAGACCCCCTATACTTAGCGAGTGCTGTGTCCTCAGAGCACAAGAAGCGTAATGAAGACATAGCTCGGGCTAAGCGTAAGAGAGAAAAATTATTCAATGGATTCGCCCCCCTATACTTAGACTGTGAATAGTCTAAGTATAGAAGAAGAGCGCAGAAAGAGGCGGACGGGATATGTAAATGAGGAGAGTATAAACAGATGGGTGACGGATCCCCCTATACTTAGGCTCTGATCAGCCTAAGTATAGAAGAAGGATGGAGTGATCGAGAGATCGGAATGTGATGAGGGAAATGGTATATACAAATGGCATCGGTCCCCCCCCCTCCTATACTTAGGCCTTGGCCTAAGTAGAGGAAGAAGTTATACAAGGGGATCGATGTGGTCGGGAGGGAGGGTGGGTAGCCGATGATTAAGGCGGTTTACGGCTGATCTTTTTGTGAGCCTGTGGTGGGAGATCGTAATAATGAAACGGAGATGAAGCATATGATTCCCCACCATTATCAGTGTCATCCTCAGAAAAATCATGATGGATAGTAGATGAAATATTTGAGTCAGATGAAAGATATCCATCATCAGAGTTATCCTCAGAGGAATAGTATTTGAAAGTGGACACACTCCAGATGTTCATGTCTTTTTGTTTCTTCAATTGTTTTCTCAAGATTCGTTCCTTTTTAGGATCAATTGATTTGTCCTCAGATGAATATTCAGATGCTCCGGTCTCAGTCAGCTCATAAGAAATAATTCCAGTGTACTTGTGGAAGGTAGGAGCATCAGCTTTGGATGAGTAATAATTAAGAACGGGAGTTGTCCAACGAGAATCGAATTTTGGATCCTTGCGAAGATATGGCTTTAGAGCTGCCGAACAGACTTCACTCATGTAGACTACCTTTTCCGGACCTGATGAGGGATCATCAACCGATTCCTCTTCCGAAAGATCAAAGGTGACTTTCTTTTTCTTATTTCGTGAAGTTGTCGGTTCACTTGAGTATCCAGATGAGTAGCCATTACTGTTCTTCTCCTTGGTCGGTGTTCGGGCTACGTGTTCGTTCTTTGTTTCCTGAATGTTGGTGCACTCTTGATTTGGGAGGATTTGGTCAAGATAATCAGAGTATGTTGCTCCAGGGTGCGACCATGCAAATGTCTCAGGATCGTAGTAGAAGGATTTGTCTATTTTGAAATCTGCGGGAATTGAGATATCGGGGAGAGTCTCTAAACCAATAGTCTCATTAACAAACACAATCTCAGGTGTAGCAGCAGGGTAGGGCTCTTCTACCGTTTCATGGTTGCGGTTGTTGGGGACTTCGTGGGTTGCCTCAGAAAATCGTGGTTCCTCAAAGACTGTATTAGATCGTAGTGATTCCAATGCCGTAAAATTAATTTCCCGAGTCTCACAATCGATACTCGCCTTGGCCAATGCCAAGAATGGTTTTCCGAGAATGATTGGAGACTGGGTGAATTCTCCTTGATGCTCAATATCAATGACCGTGAATTCTACCTTGAGTGGAGCACCTTGGAATTTCATGATGACAGAAATGGTTCCTCTCGGCCTTTTTATTGATCGGTCTGCCAATCGAACAATCTCTCGTATCTTCCGAATTGGTCCGAGTTTGAGTTCGTGAAATACAGAGGTCGGGAGGATATTGATAGGTGAATCGTCATCAATACGAGCATGGGTGAAAATTGTGTCTTTGATTTCACAGTCAAATCTGGGCAACCGCTTCACTATGCGGCTCTTGGTTTTTCTCCTCAACATTAAGGAGGAGGCCATTGACAAGATATGTCTTTCAGTTTTTGTTCTAATCCTTCCTGACTTTTTGATGATTAATCTGTCCATTAGAAATTTCTTAAGGTCAGGGAAGTGTTCAATGGCCTTTATGATGGGAAGTTCAAAAATCAAGTATTTTTCCAGTGCTTCCCGTAAAGCAGGATCCAAATTCCTAAGATCTTCTTCAGATTCAATTTTTATGAGATTTTCTGGATTTTCAATTTTTTTTGTATTTTTTGTGTGGTGTGGCGATGTGGTGTCTTCCTTAGATGAGAAGGGGCCTTGATATTCAGAGTTTGGGTCAGAGGCATAGTCATTCCTAGGGGAATAATGAGCAAAAGTGTTGATGTTAGAATCATCCCTAGGTCTTTGAATATCCTCAAAATTTTCATCATGGTATCCAATCATTTCCTCATTTAGTTTTACACCCGATCCACCATAGAATGAGATTACTCGGTCGGCAAATTTTTGAAATTTATCCTCCATCAATTCAAATCTTGTTTTTATCCTCGAAACATTATCCTCACAATTTTGCTCATGATCAATCATGGGAGCACTCGGATTTTGTTCAATGATTCCGTCTTCCATTTTTCTGTACGTACGGAGAGGAGAATTTCTTGGAATATCCATTATACGATCATTTCTTGAAAATTTCTCCTCCAAAATTATGGAAGGAGGCTGCTCATATGATCTAGGCATGTTTATTTCATCTGAGTAGAGCTCAATCCTTTGATCATGATTAGTCAGACCTTGGTATTGTGGAGTCAACATACAGGGTTTATATGTGTCTAGGAGCTCACTCCAGTCCTCTGTATGAGCATTATGTCTGAACAGGGATCTGTCGTGGTCAATCCAACGTTGATGATCATTAAGTGCATGTCCTTCCATCTGGGTTGGGTTTCTCTGCCAGTCATGGGATTTAAAGGGATTTCGATCTTGAAAGGTTTCATTGGCAAGAGATTGAGAATGAGGTGATTCAGTCCAAGATGGTAAGTGGTCATTTCTGGTTGGATGTTTTGAGTAAGGATTCAATGAGGTGGACGAATTCATTTGCGGTTGAAAGTTTCCCACAAATGTTGGGGGATTATTGAAAGAAGAGGATGCAATTGATTTGGGCCAAACCGAGACAGATTTGTTTTGATGTTAGGTCATTTTTGAAGGAGTTGAGAGAAATGATGAGTTGGATCTGAAATTTGGAAAAATTTCCATGATTAAAATCAAGAGATGAGAGAGAAGTTTGTACGGGATAGAAATTTTATCAAATGTGCGGTTGTTGATCTTCGATATCGGTTCACGCACACCAATACAAACACAAATCAGACCTCGGGTTCACCAACTCACACAGTGAAGCCGTAAGAGTTCGGCTATTATCTTTTCAATTTTAGTTAGTGATAAATCAATCTTGGCAGAAAATTAGCGAGCTGAAATTTTGGATTTGGGCTCTATCCTTAAATGTCATCTCTCGCTCACTCAGAAAAATAAAATCATCCAAGGTCGGAGTTTCTCTCCCGCAAAAATTCTTGATTTTATGGGTTATTTGAGATCAGATATATTTAGTAGTCCCGATTTTAATGAGGTGATCACTGAAAAATTAGATGAGCATAAATACACGTCTATCGTCCAGTCCCAATTTCCTTTAAAGTCATGTTATAAAACAAGAGAGAGGAATTCGGGAAAAGCCGATGCACGCAGAAAACTATGATGAATGCTCAGTTAGAAGACTTACAGTGAATCCTCGCAATCTCCATGTGGGATGCTAGACAGAATTTAAAAATTATTCTAAATGAAATGCAAGCCGATGGAAAACCGCACCTAAGCAGAAAGTTCTATTAGCGGGAAGAATTGATTTAAATTTGGCTAAGTTGAACGATCTATGTGCGTCTCAATTAAAGTGCAGTGTGGCTTAAGATCCTACGAGCACAAGCAAAAATATAAATGCTCTGAGAGCCGTATGTGCAGGTCTATCCTAATCGCCACTCAAGTCGGGCCCCACCCTCACCGGAGAGTGAAACAGGCCACGACACACAACAGAATAAAGTTTAGAGGTCTTTCTACACACGCGAGAGTCCAAACGGACACCGCTGTAAAATTGCAAAAAATTTAGAAAAAATGCAAGAATTAAAACCTAGACTCTACGCTCTCTCACGACTCGACTCGATCTTAAATTAATTGCGGGTTTTGCAAGAGTTGGTGAAGTTGCGTCGGTTATTGAAAACCGCTCCACATACAAGGTACCTCGCAAGAAAAATAAGAGAGAAAATGTAAGAGAGTGACTCAAAAAATATATAAAAATAAGTGCTGAAAATAAATTGCAGGAAAGAAAAAATGAGATTTACAATGAGAAATTCGGGGGTCAGACTACCCGAATACGGAAAACCGAACAAAAATTTTCAGACAAAAATCTAAGCCGTTTGCCTCCCTGGCAACGGCGCCATCTGGCGTGTCCGGATATGCCGCTTTTAAGAAGTTGTTTTTATCGTGTCGTTCATTGTAGGCGGCAATCGGAGACGATCAAGAAAATACCACAAATAAATTATTCAATTTTTAATCTCGTGGTTTTATGTTTATTTTACTTGGGCAAGTCCCAAGGTCGATCACAAGGAGGCAAAGGAACAACCTAGAATTAAGTCTATTAAAGTTCGTGTTCGGTTTTCGAGGCGGTCTTTTTTTTTGGAATTCTAAATGCAATAAAGGATGCAAAAATGCAAATTTGGCCTTATTTTAGGGACTAAAATGTAAATGACGTTCAAATGATGTCCGAAAAATACGAAACTTGGCCACAATGTAAACTATAATGAAATGGATGCACTGTAATAATTTTTTTTGGAATTTTAGGATGCAATATGAATTTTTTTATGGATTTTTAAATACAAACAAAATGATTTTTAATATTTAATTTTAATAAATATCAAACCTACTTATTTTTGAGAATCAAAATTATCTGAGATCTATCACTAGGTGACGGATCTCAGAAAAATCCTAAACCTCGAAAATGTGGGGTTTAATACCTAATAAAAATTAAATACTAAAATGTGCACAATGATTTTTACAGGACAAAATATGCATGCAAATGCAAATCTTTTTGGGCACAATGTTAAGAATAATTAACTCTACAAGATGTGATTTTTCGAGAATTTTTAGAGTAACGGTTAATCAACTATCAATTTCAGAGCAAGAAATGGGTAAAATACGCAAATTTTCACAAAATAATTATTTATTAATTAACCGTCCATCACAAAAATACCCACAATATGTCAAAGTGTAGAGAATCAATTAACAAACATCATGCAATTTTTGGATTAAGAAAATAATGTAGAGATGAAGTCCAAATATACGAGGGAACACAGGGGTACCGATGCAAATATTATAAATAAATATAAAGCTGCAGGGGGGACCTAAGAGTAATTACCAACAGTTCCCGGGTGCTTTCTGCAAAATGTCCAGAGGGGCACGTGTGTGGCACGTGCCCTCTGGAGTTGGACTGTAGCGTGAATATGGAAATCTGGGGGGGCGTCTGTGCAATTAACCCAGAGGGTCACGTGCAGATCACGTGACCCCTGGGGATGAAGAAGGGTCGTTCCCCGCGCACGTGCCTCGCACGTGTCGGGGCCTCGGGCTTCGAGCTCGGCCGCTGGCGAAGGGGCGGAGCTTCTGGATGGTTGTGGCGGGGGAGGCGACCGGCGTGGACGAAGCGGAGATGGTGGAGTAGTTGGTGACCGACGAAGGCGGTCGAGGGACGCTGGCGCGGTGGCGATGGCTGAGTCGGCCACTAGCGTGCTGTCGCGGTGGAGGTGGCCCAGCAGGTGGAGGCGTGAAGCGGAGGTGGGCCTCTGTGGCGTTGACGGAGTTGCGGGCGGCGATGGCGGCGGAGCGGGGCTCTGGTGATGATGACGTTGATGAGGCAGAGCCGATGCTGCTCGATGGCGCACGGCGGAGTCGAAGGCGTTTGACGGAGCGGCGGTATCGTCGTCGTCGTTGGATGGAGGTGAACGACGGCACAGATGTAGGCGTAGCTCGACGAGAAGCTCGGAGCGGAGCAGCCAAGGCAGAGGCGCGCTGCAACGAAGAACTAGGGCTTCGGATCTCGCCGCAGGGGGGGGGGCGGTGGCTCGGAGCTGTCACCTCCGGCGGAGGCCCTCCCTTCTGGTGTGAATCGACGGATACCATCGGCGTGGGCTGCGACGTTATACTTATAGGGCGAGGAACGGGCGGCCGGCGATGGAAATGACAATCGGAGGAGATTTGATTAGACGAGGGAATTGGAGATGGAGATCTGACGGGGGGGAGGAGATCCGGTAATGGATTCGACGCGGTGGCGGCGAGGGATACGCGGCGCAAATCACGGGCGGCGGCCGAGGATTTGGGGGAGACTCTCTGAGGATACGATGGACGGTGGCCGTCCGATCGGCCGAGATCGGACGGCCACGATTTTGACGCGTGGCAGGCAAAGGCACAGAAGAGAAGAGGATGGGGTGCACGTGCGGAGCACGTGCGTTGGAGGCACGTGCGACGCACGTGCGACCTTATTATTATTTTTGATTATTTTTTTATTATTTTTTTAAAAAAACGTTAATGATAATGCCAAAAATGACTGACACGTGGCGGCACCAGGTGCGGCCACGTGTCAGCACTAGAAAATTCGAATATTAATTATCTTGTAAAATTGATAAAAATAGTAAACGACCTCGGATCGAAAAAGTGTCTTCACGAAAATTGCTCGTCTTGATGAGATCTACAACTTTCATGAAGACATCAAAACCAAAATAGATCATTTGCACAAAGTGATTTTTTTGGGGTATCCCATATACATAGAATACCTTGATTTTTGGGTTTTATAATTTTTTTTGTTATTTTTAAACAAGATAAAAATCCGGAAAAATATGGAAAAATCAAAGATAAATAAAAGACACCTTAATCTAATTTTTTTGGATTTTTATTAATTAAGAAAATATATACATAAAATAAAGGTCAGAAAACCGCGAAATATACAATGTACAAAAGAGGCCCAAAACCCAACTTTCACATATGAGCTCCGATTCACTTGAACTTGGTCTTGTTTTGAAGGTAATTGAATGCAAATTAGTTCAAAAGTGAGTAGGATTAAATCGGACACTTGATGGAGAAGATATGTGGCTTTTAGTCCGAAAATCCTGAAATTAGGGTTTGGGTTTTTGGTCCACTTATTTGGGTTAGTTATTTTTTTGTATTTTTCCTTTATTCTTGTTAGTGATATGTACACAGTGGAAGTGGTTTTGAGTCATTCGGAGTTAGCATGAATGGGTTAAAAATCTGGGAAGTTAGGCTTATTTACAGGTCATTTTGGTTTGGATTTTTGGCTTCTTATTTTGTGCAGATTTTTGTGCTAAAATGCAATTCTTATGAAATCATGCACTAATGCTAATTATGCAGAATAGATGCAAGAATGCTATTGATTTTTAGGGATTTGAGCTTAATAAATGAGATTTAGAGTGATGAATACGAGATTCATCAATGATCAAACCCTAAAGATGACAGTATAAAAGTGATCTTTATCTTCAGAATGATCATAGGTCTTCCAGTATGCAGGATGTACAGGTATTGGGAATACCTGAGGGTGATGTGATCATAAACGATTGTATAACCATGATGCTTCCATTCCGAGGGAGTGATGAAATAGGTTTGGATTTTAGTGACTCCTCTTATTAGAGAAGTGACCTAATCTTAGTCCATGTACTGGACATTGATCTGAATGAGATTCAGATGCAATGAGAAGAATAGGTCTACGGTCTTGATTTGATCAAGCATTAGTGGGAGGTCCATGGGATCTGGATTTGAGATATGATCTCAACACCCAAGTCACTATACAATCGCCCTGTCCTTATCTCCAAGTATCTGCGGAGAAATCGCATTATTCTTGAAGGGCTCAAGAATAATTCCATAAGATCTAAGCATTGAAGAAATAATGATTAAATATGATTTAATCATCTTGATGTGTGGAGAAATTATCCAACATAATTTAATGTTATTTAATTATTGTGGATAAGAATAATGTGGATAGAGATATCCAATTATTCATAATATATTATAAATGTGATTTATAATGTATTATAGAGAGCTAATTATAATTTATATTTGTTGGTTAATTATTATGTGTATTGGATACACATTGTGTAATTAATTGATAATATAAATTATATGTTGTTTTGGGTTGTGAATATGATTCACAATTTTTTCAATAGCAAGATTGCAATATTCTCAAATATAATTGTGAATTATTTTTGAAGAATATATCACAACAAATTTGTTGGAAATAAATAATGAGAGATTTCCATGGAGATATGCAATCTCATGAAATCTCATGACATTGCCTCCATTAGGAAACAAGTGGGCGGCACCCATGTCCTATTTGGAATGGGTGGCCGTCCACCATGTATATACATGGGAGATGAAATCTCCATGTATATTCTCTCCTTATTTGTTGGTGTAATTTAAGATTGATTTATATTTGATTTTATAAAATATATTTTAATCTAAATTAGATCATAATTTGTTGGTTTCACCACCAACAACAATCTTAACCACTGGATTAGACATAAATCAATCTCATCCATTGATTTTATATGTCTCATGGATTGAGATCCATGGATCCCAAAACACTATAAATAGAGAGGCATACCATGCTCTCTAGGGCTATGCAATATAGGAGCCATCTCTCTCTCTCTCTCTCTCTCTCTCTCTCTCTTTCATTCCTCTCACACGCCAACCTCTCTCTCTCTATTTCTTGGTGGTCGTCACCAACCCTAGAGAAGAGAGACTCGTCGTCGCCTTCGCCACCGCACCGCCGCTTTGACGTTCTTCGATTCTCCATCTTCTTGAAGTGCTACGCTCACGAAGGAGACGTTCGATATCGTACGACAAGATCAGGAGCAACCATGCTTGGATCATCTTCTTGGATTGCGAGGACTACGCGGTTCATCCCCGCGTTCGCAAGCGATCTCACCGACAATCGGACTTGAGACAGGAGGTCTCTTTCTTTAGAGACTTGATCAACCACGCTTCAAGAGGTATTCCTTTATACTTGTTGTGGTTATAGATGAAACGATCCGAGAATCGTTCTTGGATCATGTGGTTTCATCGCATGAAAAATTTTAAATTCCGTTGCACAGAACAACTAGTGCGACTAGTTGTTCTGTGTCATATTCGATAAGACGATCACGTTTCCGTGATGCGCTTGAGGATTATACCATATCCTTCAAGTGTTATTAGAGCCTTAGGTCGACGGTTTTGAATATGATTCGCAATCCGAGGATGACTTGGGTTCGTTAAGGTCGCGAAACTTTTTGTCGGATTTGATTTCGCAGATATGTTTAGTAAATAATTTCGGCCATGTTTAAATTATTTAAACACGAATTATTTAATTGTATTTTATTCCCCATTAAATAAAGAAATCATAGGATCTGAGTTTGCGTAATTCGGATTCCGTATGCTCGAGATATGGTTGTTTTAATGAACATGTATGCACTGTTGCGGGAACTGTAGATCTTAACATGATTAAAGAGTTAATTACTGTTTTAATCCGCCACGAAATGTATGAAATATCACTTGGGTTCAGTCCTAAATCAAGTTAGCAATCTTTAAAATTGAGTTTGTCTAATTTGGATTTAAACTAATTGAGATATGTTAATTTTAGTGAGTAGGGGTCACTACTGAAATTCAGTACTAATCAAGAACCATGTGATTGTCAATTAATGAAATTAATTGTTAATTTCATGAAATAATTATGGAAAATATTTGTGAAATATTGGAAGATGATTATTTCCTTAATTGACTTGGCCTCAACCAATTAATTGATTGGATTTGATCTAAATCATAATTGGAAACACAATCATCGAACTTGATACTTGAATAGGATTGAGAATTTGTGTTGAAAAACCGATGATCATCTCACTACAAATTGATATATTTGGTATTATCCTTTCCCGAGGTGGATATGGTGTCTAGTCGGAGAGTATTGGGGTTGCGGGTTGCAACGTATGTGGCCCGTCCCACTCTCGTCGGTACTGGCCATGACAATGGGTAGGGACTCGATAATGCCAGAGAAAATCAAGGTGTATTTTCTAATTATTAAAATTTGAATTAATACGTACTTTGAGATATTACAATATATATTCAAGTAAAATAATCAAGTTTGTTGATTAAATTGGATTGATAATTAATTTAATATGATTAAAATTGATTATGTCCAATTGAGACGCTCTATTATGAATAGAGTTATAATTTACCTTGGAATAATTAATTAAGTGAATTTGATTCATGATAATTAATTAAAATTTTAATATGAGATGGAGGATCACATAAGTGACATCCATGATCTCCCATCAAGGCGAAGGGTTCTGTCGCCAGGGATTGCATGTGGGAGACGTCTGTCCGAAGTGACAGCTCATGTATGCAAGCACATCTGGATCGGGCTCGTCGCTTCTCGAAAGAGTAAGGACGTATGCGTAGTGACCCTAATATCGGGTCCTCATATTATTGGGACAATATTGGATTGCGCATAGCGAGTTGTATTCCTATTGACGGTTGGTTCAATTAATGACGGGTCAACATCACCTTAGGGGTGGTGGGCCTGGGTATTAAAGACCGAATTGGGAGATGCAAGTCGGACTTGCAAGGCGGAATGTGTTCCCGCTTCTCTTTATTGGAGTCATAGGTTCTCATATTATTGGGATACGACAAAGATAAGGAGGAGATCTCAGTTCTTTCTTGAGATATAATGGTAAGTATATCTCTTACTTTGAAAGTGATTAAGGGAATAAACTTTCAAGGTTGATAGAGCAAGAACAAATTTGATTTAAAATACCTTAATCAAATATCATAAATATGAATATATGATTATATGTTCTAATATAGTGCATTCTTAATTTCAGAAAATGACGTCCTTGAACCCACTTAGTAGGCTTCTTGAGGTCAATCAATTGACCGACCCAAATTACTCGGATTGGATCCGTAACTTAGAGCTTGTTCTCTCTACAAAGCGCATAAGTTATGTGCTCTCTAAGGACAAGCATGAGAGCCCAAAATCCAAGAAAGAAAAAGCATATAATGACAAGTATGATGAAGATCATGTCTTGGCTAGATGCTATATCCTGGGTTCTCTCTCCAATGTTCTACAGAAGCAACATGTGGAGATGAGCACATGCCAGGAGATAATGCAGAATCTAAAAGATATGTTTGGTGACATCAACCGCACCCAGCGTTACAATATTATGAAAGAGCTCGTTTGCTGCATGATGTAGGAAGGAACTTCGGTTCGAGAGCACGTACTCAAAATGTTTGGGTACTTGTTTGAACTGGAGATACTTGGGGCAAATATGGACGCAGACATGCAAGCTGACTTCATTCTGCTGTCTTTGCCCAAGTCTATCAATAATTTTGTGGTTTCATTCCACATGAACAAGTTGGGCTTGTCGAACGCTGGTCTTCTTGCTGCATTAAAGTCTGCAGAAGATGTAATGAAGAAAGATGGTCCCGCTGACAGTACAATGGTTGCACAGGTCAGAGGAAAGCGCGGTCAGAAGCAAGGTTCTCGAAAGGGCCCGACCTAGAAGAGAAACAAGAAGAGTCAAGGCGTTGTCTCATCTTCTACTGCATCCACTCTGATAGCGTCGAAGAAATCTGATATTTGTCACCACTACAAAAAGCCGGGGCACTGGAGGCGTAATTGCCCGAAATACCTGAAGTCGTCAGACAAAGGTAAAGCCCCAGCAGGTATGAAATCTACTTTCATCATTGAAACTAGCTTTCTCCTTAGACGAGAAGGAAGTTGGATTGTAGATTCTGGTGCTTTTGTTCTTGTATGCAATTTGTTGCATTTGTTTCAGGAAACTAGAAGTCTTGATGAATGGGAGATAGTCATCCAGATGGGATCTGATGCAAGTGTTGTAGCAGTCGCCGTCGGGACTTGTCAACTATCATTATCTAGTGGTAGAGTCCTAGTACTTAAAGAGTATCTTTATGTACCTGAAGTTAGAAGGAATTTAATATCTGTATCTAAGATAGTTAGAAGTGGATATTCATTCCTGTTCTGTAAGAAATTAGTTATAAATCATTATGATAAATATATTACAGAGGGTATTTTAACTTCTGGAGGACTCTATGAATTGTGCATTAATGAGCATGTCATGAATGTTATAACCACTAATAAATACCCTAAGAGATCCAGGGAGAATAAAAATCATTCGAATATGATTTGGCATCAAAGGCTCGGTCATTTGTCTGTTGATAGGATCAACAGATTGATAAAGGATGGACCTTTAGATTTTCTACAGGTTTAATCTTTACCTACCTATGAACATTGTGTTCGAGGTAAAATGACTAGGATGCCTTTCCGTAACAAGGTTACAAGATGTGAATGTATTATTGACCTAATACATACCGATGTATGTGGTCCCTTCAGTACCGTGACTCGAAATGGATATCGATATTATTTGACGTTTATCGATGACCATTCGTGATACGGGTTTGTCTTCCTATTACGTCATAAATCTGAAACCTTTGAAAAGTTCAAAGAGTTCAAGGCTTTGGTTGAGAACCAAACCGATAAGAAGATTAAATGGATTAGATCTGATCAAGGTGGCGAGTACCTATCAGATGAATTCAAGGAATATCTTAAGGAGAATGGAATCGTTTCCAATCTCACTCCTCCTGGAACTCCCCAACTTAATGGGGTTTCTGAAAGACGCAACAGGACCATCATGGATATGGTCCGTTCAATGATGGGCAAAGCACATTTACCTCTTAGTTTCTGGGGATATGCAGTAGCGACTGCTATATATATCCTGAATAAGATTCCTAGCAAATCTGTGCCTAAGACTCCTCATGAGCTTTGGTATGGAACCAAACCTAGTGTTAATCACTTGAGGGTTTGGAGTTGCTTGGTCCATGCAAAGAACATGGATGCAAGTAAGCTAGAATCTCGCACTCGTGAGTGTTACTCCATTGGGTATATTAAAGATGGTATTGGATACCAGCTCTATGACCTTGAGACCCAAAAGGTTTTTATCTCTAGAGATGTGAAGTTTCTGGAGGATGGTTTCCTTAAAGGTCAAGACAAAAATGAAGTAGAGGAACTCATTGAGTCCCCTGAGGATTCTGAGCTTCCTAGACCAGAAAACGAAGAGATAAATAAAGATGAAACACCCATACCTCTTCGAAGGAGTTCGAGGGTGGTTGAACCACCTGAAAGGTATGGATTCCATGTGTCAAGTGAGACTGACATTGATCCTACTTCATTTGATGAAGCATTCGCGGATCAAGACATGGATAGATGGATGCTAGCAATGAAGTCAGAAATTGACTCCATGCATAAGAATGGTGTATAGACACTAGAGGATCCACCTAAAGGGGTAAAACCCATTGGGTGTAAATGGATTTTCAAGAGAAAGAGGGGACCTGATGGGAAAGTAGAGACTTTCAAGGCACGACTCGTAGCCAAGGGCTACACACAGAGAGAAGGCATCGATTACGATGGGACATTCTCTCCTGTGGCTATGCTTAAATCCATCAGGACACTGCTACCTATAGCTGCATATCTTGACTACGACATCTGGCAGATGGACGTCAAGACGACTTTCCTCAATGGATACCTTGAGGAGGATATCTACATGGAGCAGCCCCAGGGCTTCATAACTAAGGATGGCAAAGTATGCAAGCTAAAGAAATCCATCTATGGGCTCAAACAAGCTTCTCGTAGCTGGAACATCAGATTTGACGAAACCATAAAGAGTTATGATTTTGTGCAGAATCCTGATGAACCTTGTGTATACAAGAAGCTTAGTGGGAGTGCCATTGTGTTCATAGTGCTTTACGTAGATGACATCCTTATCATTGGTAATGATACAGGGATGATGACCAGTGTGAAGATTTGGCTATCCCATACCTTTGAGATGAAAGATCTTGGAGAAACCTCTTACATCTTAGGCCTGAAGTTGTTCAGAAACCGAGAAAAGAGGATTTTAGGATTGTCACAACATGGATACATTAAGAAGATTCTTGAACTATTCCGTATGGATAGTTCTAAGAAAGGATTCCTACCCCTAATACATGGTATCCACCTGTCTAAAGGAATGGCTCCTCAAACTGTTGAGGAAAAGAAGGCCATGGTTGGATGTCCTTATGCATCAGCTGTAGGAAGCTTAATGTATGCCATGATGTGTACTATGCCAGATATCTACCATGCAGTGGGAGTGGTAAGTCGTTACCAATCCTGCTATGGAGAGAAACACTGGAATGCAGTAAAGAACATATTCAAATATCTAAGACGGACGCAAGATTACATCTTGGTCTATGTAGATGGTGATCTCCAAGTCTTGGGATATACAGATTCTGACTTCCAATCAGATGTAGATGATCGAAAGTCGACATCAGGGTTTGTGTTCTTGTTGAATGGTGGTGCTGTGAGCTGGAGAAGCAAGTAGCAGGACACTACTGCAGATTCAACAATAGAAGCTGAGTACATTGCCGCATCGGATGCTGCAAAGGAGGCGGTGTGGTTGCGCAAGTTATTCCTGGAGCTTGGCGTAGTTTCCTCTGATACTCCCATCCTGTTACTCTGCGATAACACGAGAGCCATTGCCTAGGCAAAGGAACCCAGATGGCATCAGAAGAGCAAGCACGTGGAAAGGAAATACCACATCATTCGCGAGATACAAAAGCGTGGTGACATCATCATCACCAAGGTGGCCTCTGCCGATAATGTTGCTAATCCTCTTACCAAACCTCTGACACAGAAGGTTTTTGACCAGCATGTAATGAGTATGGGTTTAAGGATTGTACCTGAATGGTTCTGAGGGCTAGTGGGAGATTGTTAGCAATGTGAGCCCCGGGCAAACCATTCCTACAATAAATGTTATTGTAATAAATGACTTATCAATAAAAGTTATTGATTATTTTTCACTCCCTTTCTGAGATTGAATGAATGAATGCACTAAAGGTCCCTCTGTACAATAAGGGTTATGTGCCATGGCCAACTTGATGATCATACAGCTGTTGATTCACTGAATGAATCATAGAGGCTGATGCTTGGATGAATATCTAAGGAGTTAGATAGAGGACTTATCAAGCATCGTCAAATGATTGTTAAGTGATGATCTCCAGCCTGAGTAGGAGATGGCAATCCTTTCTCAAATGGCCGATATCTGACTGACCTCTTGATGCAGGTCCTCTGCATGGGAATAGTGATTCAGAGGTGTCAGATTAGTTGAGTCAATGGGTTGACTTGACGAGATCGAGATAACCAAAGGCCTATGTTGAATGCTGTCACAGCATAGGCATGCATCCTCTGACCAGAGACAGATGTGTTTCTATATGTCTGAGTATGTACATTTGACAGACCAATAGGTTGATGACCTAACCAAGGTCTATACACCGGCGAGCTGGTGTGCATGTAAGGGCATATGAGTAAGACGATCTCTCAAAGGGATCATACAGGTTTACTTATGAACCGGGAGACATGATCTCACTCATGAGGTATTGGGACTGATCAAATTCCATGCATGGTCGTCATGCTTTGGAAGCATGACATGAATTTGATGGTAAGATATATGCGTTGGGAAAGCATATGATCTATACCAATTCCCAATGACCAAGATTGAGAAACTTAATGATCAAACCCTGAAGATGGCAGTATAAAAGTGATATTTATCTTCAGAATGATCATAGGTATTCCAGTATGCAGGATGTACAGGTATTGGGAATACCTGAGGGTGATGTGATCATAAACGGTTGTATAACCATGACGCTTCCATTCCGAGGGAGAGACGAAACATGTTTGGATTTTAGTGACTCCTCTTATTAGAGAAGTGACCTAATCTTAGTCCACGTACTGGACATTGATCTGAATGAGATTCAGATGCAATGAGAAGAATAGGTCTACGGTCTTGATTTGATCAAGCATCAGTGGGGGATCCATGGGATCTGGATTTGAGATATGATCTCAACAACCAAGTCACTATACGTGGAACAATACAATCGCCTTGTCCTCATGTCCAAGTATCTGCGGAGAAATTGCATTATTCTTGAAGGGTTCAAGAATAATTCCATAAGATCTAAGCATTGAAGAAATAATGATTAAATGTGATTTAATCATCTTGATGTGTGGAGAAATTATCCAACATAATTAAATGTGATTTAATTATTATGGATAAGAATAATGTGGATAGAGATATCCAATTATTCATAATATATTATAAATGTGATTTATAATATATTAGAGAGAGCTAATTATAATTTATATTTGTTGGTTAACTATTATGTGTATTGGATACACATTGTGTAATTAATTGATAATGTAAATTATATGTTGTTTTGGATTGTGAATATGATTCACAATTTTTACAATGGCAAGATTGCAATATTCTCAAATATAATTGTGAATTATTTTTAAAGAATATACCACAACAAATTTGTTGGAAATAAATAATGAGAGATTTCCATGGAGATATGCAATCTCATGAAATCTCATGAGATTGCCTTGATTAGGAAATAAGTGGGCGACACCCGTGTCCTATTTGGAATGGGTGGCCATCCACCATGTATATACATGGTAGATGAAATCTCCATATATATTCTCTCCTTATTTGTTGGTGTAATATAGGATTGATTTATATTTGATTTTGTCAAATATATTTTAATCTAAATTAGATCATAATTTGTTGGTTTCACCACCAACAACAATCTTGACCATTGGATTAGACATAAATCAATCTCATCCATTGATTTTATATGTCCCATGGATTGAGATCCATGGATCCCAAAACCCTAAATAGAGAGGCATACCATGCTCTCTAGGGCTATGCAATATTGGAGCCATCTCTCTCTCTTTCATTCCACTCACATGCCAACCTCTCTCTCTCTATTTCTGGGTGGTCGTCACCAGCCCTAGAGAAGAGAGATTCGCCGTCGCCTTCGCCACCGCACCGCCGCTTTGACGTTCTTCGGTTCTCCGTCTTCTTGGAGTGTTACGCTCACGAAGGAGACGTTCAATCTCGTACGACGAGATCAGGAGCATCCATGCTTGGATCATTTTCTTGGATTGCGAGGACTACGCGGCTCATCCCCGCGCTCGCAAGAGATCTCATCGAAGATCGGACTTGAGATAGGAGGTCTCTTTGATTAGAGACTTGATCAACCACGCTTCAAGAGGTATTCCTTTATACTTGTTGTGGTTATAGATGAAACGATCTGAGAATCATTCTTGGATCATGTGGTTTCATCGCATGAAAAATTGTAAATTCTGCTGCACAGAACAACTAGTGCGACTAGTCGTTCTGCATCGTATTCGATACGACGATCACGCTTCCGTGATGCGCTTGAGGATTATACCATATCCTTCAGTTCGATCATGCATCATGAATGAAATTTCATGTCACGATATATTGAGATATTTTCTTCTTGGAGAAATTGATGAGAGAACCTAAGGTTACAAGTTAAGCCAAACAATAAAGCTTAAAAAGTAAACTACAAAGGAGCTTTTGCTCAACAACTTTCACAGCAACATTGCTTTGCAGAGTTTGAGAATTAGACGAACTGTAATCAAATAACAAGGAAATTTTATAAGCCACTATAATATACCAAGTATGTATTTTGGTCATCATTAAAATATTTAAAACTTGGGTCAGGGAAATTAAGAACTAACATAATATATCAAATGAAAATTTTTAAGATCTTTTAATATAAAATTTTAGTATCCCTCCCATAAGAAAATATCTTTAATAATCTCAACCATTATTTATTTATTTTTAACTTATTTCCTTTTTTATTTTTAATAAATTACAAAAATACAAATCGAGAAAAAAAATCTAAAAACTAGAGAAACCCGTAACGTGAGTCTGTATAAATTATATACAATTTCCCTTTCCATTCTTTTATTCCACATTTTCTTAATTACAAAAAATCTAAAAAATAGATTAATATGTAAATATCCTAATATTTAATTTGATTTTCTCTTGATTTTTCTTCAATTAAAAATTATAAAAATGCAAAATATGGAATCAATGTATTTGATGTACATAAAATACCACAAAAAACACTCTTTTCATACTTATGAGATTTTTTATTTTTATTCCTTCATAAAAGTTCTAGATCTCGTCGATACGAATAATTTTTATGAGTAAAATTTTTTATTTTGAATTTATTTACATTTTTTATTTTGAATTTTATTTATTTTCTTTTTTTTTTGTGGAAGCGACACCACGTCTCCCTCTCTTCCAGCTGCCCCAATGTCGGCCGATCGAATAGCTGGAACTTCTCCTCCCTCTCGCTTCCCTTGGCCGACACTACTATCCATATCTGGTCTGCCGGTCATCTCATGCGATCCTCCCTCCTAAAAAAACTATCGCTAACCCTTCTTTCATCCCGAGGTCACAACGAGGGGCGTGACTTAAAAGACGATGATGGCGATTGTTTCCGACGAGGCGAGATTCGCGGAGATCTCCATCTCCATGCTGCAAGATCTACGAGTCTAGCATATCTTCGATATCTTTTCGCTGAGGTTTGGAGGACACAATCTGAGCGCTAAAACGAGTAGCTCCACCTTCTGGCGAAACCCACCAACCAGGTAAGCATCTCTTCCTCTTCTTCTTCATCTTTTCTTGTTCTTTTCTTCTCCAAGCTACTTATCTATTATAACCCTTTGCTCTTCCAAATCTATTCTTCTAATTTAGAACCCTAACCCTCAACTTTGCCGATCACGATCCATCTCGCCAACCTCCTTCTCCATTTCTCTTCTTTTCTCACAGACCCATCCATTCCTCTTGCTTTATACCTCACACAAGCATACCATCCATCGCCTCTCTAACTGATAACCTGGCCTTGTGCTGAGCTAACTGACCCTAGTTTGAGAATCGATGTTTTGAGTCTAAATATACTTGCTGGTCCCGGAGGCTCATCACAACGACATTGGCGCTGTACCACTACATACAAGCTGCATCATCAAGCACCATCTAAGATTCACTGTTACAACAACATCTGAGATTCGTCGAGATAAAATCCCATTAGCACATTTCCTCGGGCGTGCGTCTACTGAGGAGCCCATCATCCTCCGCGAGTAAATTCCCTAAATGGGGTTCGGTTAAAACTAATTCTCTGAATGGGTACGGATTCAAAATAATTCCCAAAGGGGGGTTGTATCGGTAAACGGTTTGCTGCAGGTCTACCTAGATGGGCAAACCGTTTGCCACGGGTTATGTGGGCACGATCGACGAGGGCGCTTCGATCTTCGAGGGAATGAAAGCGGGAATCAATGCCTCTGCTGCGGTAAACCGCTCGCCGCGACAAAAGATGTCGCTGACCAGGCGACCACAACAAACGGTTTGCCACGCCTAGGCCTCCCAAACTGCTATAACCCCCCCTCCCCTCTCATTTGCCCCACACCTCTCATACCCTCTTCCCTCTCTCTAAGTTCTTGATATCTCCTCCTCTTCAAGTTAAGGTATGTTTGTTATTTAATGTTTTTTTATTTTTTATTTAGTATAATTTTAACTTAAAGAATATTAAATATAACAATGATAGTTGTATAAATTAACATCACATAGTTGTGCTATTGTTGCTAGTTGTACTATCCTTCACAAAATTGTTGGTTGTGCTATTCTCTATAATATTGTTAGTCCCGCTATTCTTGCTAGTTGTACTATCCTTCAAAAAATTGCTAGTGGTACTATTCTCCATAATATTGCTAGTTGTGCTAATATTATTTGACATTTACGCTAGTCATGGGGATATGAAAATGCTTAGTAAGGATAGAAGAGGAGTATATCAGTAATTATAGCTATAAAAACTACTCAGAACTTTGATCTTTGAAAAAAGTAATGGGAGATTTGTAACTAGAATATCGTAAATTATAAGAACAATAGTTGTAACTAAAATGTGGAATAGGGATGACAGATTGTATAGAAAGATGTTGACAGAGACACGATTTAGAGCTTTTGTCATGCATGCCCTTTTCAAATTTCTTTAACAATAGAATTCTACGAGTACAAGTTTGTAGGTCTTGTAATAACTTTTAGTGATGTATAGGAAATGACTGATATTGCTGCGCTATATGTATTCTGGGACGGACGGATTACAATCATAGATACTGAGATTACTTATGAAGGAAGTCATAGTGACATAATCAGAGTGCCTGTATGTAGCATTTATGACAATCTGCTTGCTCACATATATGGGCTTACTGGGTATACACCTGATATATAAGATCATGTGCAAGTGGCCTGCAAGTGACAGCTCGTTTCGTCCAATCATTATTGACACAGATAAAATTACAAACTTAATGTTGCGAGTGAGTCGGCAGGCGGGAATGATGGAGCTTCTAATTGAGGCAACGGAGATCGCTCCATCTCAACTTGATGTGGAAACATCATCAAAACAATGGTTTGATCATAAACAATCCATATCCTCCTCTTCAAGGATCTTCTACACTACACCATGTCTAATAAGATCCTCTTCATCCAACTCCCTGTCATCCTCCACCAAGTCAAGTCGTTCCAATTCCCCCTATGCCTAATTCCTCCTCTGCTCCCGATCTGTGCGAGAGTCCCTCCTGAAAGCTAGCAATCCTTGACGTAAAGCACCCAGCTTTAGGGCGAGTTTCGTAGTGGTTGATCCCTCCACCGCCAAGTTGCTTGAAAAGGATGTCACCATATTCTTGAAACCATCTTCCATCATCCATCGCCTCTCAAACCTGAAATAGGAAGTGTATCCTCTATTGCTACACGTGTCCAAGCTTAGAGGCTTATGATCAGATCTTGATCTAGGATGTGATGTGACACAAGTCAAACTAAACCTTTCCAAAACCTTTGTAGATACAAGGAACCGGTCGATTCACGACCTTGATGAAGCTCCACACCAAGTATACTTGCAGTTCGTCGCATCAAGAACCTCTACGCTAGTTCTTCAACAACCTCCTGAAAGTTGGCTGATCCAGGATCCTGACCACCCCTTCCACCCGGTCTATCCTCCGAGTATAGCGTGAAGTTGAAATCGCCCCCATGATCCATGCCTCCTTAAAAAACGTACCCTCATTGTACGCAATTCAGTCCACAAACCCATGTTGGAGGCAGCACCTGCGATACCATAGACGGAAGTTACCATTATATATGAGCATTCCCTCTTGTTGATCAACCTCACCGTGACTGAGTTCACCAAAATCATATCATCCAATAGTTCAAACAAGTTGCCATTCCATGCCACCACAATGCCTCAAACACTCCCATTTTCTAGCACGGATCTAAACTCCCTGAGATGGCTACCAGAAACAGAAGTCCATGTCACTGAATCCCAACAATTAATCTTAGTCTCATGTAAACAAGCCACAATCACTTTTCAGGTTGTGAGCAGGGATGCGACCACCAATCTTTTCTCCGGTAGGCCCATCCCCCTCACGTTTCAAGTCAAGAATTTCATTGGTTAACCAAAGAGGATCTCCCCCCTCCAGCACCCCAACGCTCTGCGCCACTATACGTTCGAAAAGAGTAATCTCCTGGCTCCCAACATCATGCATTGGATGACTTTCACTCTGTGTCTCCTTCTCATATGGAACCACCACTAGTTGTTGCCTCCCCTCTCCTTTCTCCACGTTCTCCATTAATTTAGCATCTTCCTTCTCAGAAAACTCTTCGGCACCTTCCACTGATCCACTTCTTCCTTTTTCTAGCACCATTACATCCCAATCTTGTGCCTCCGTCTGGCGACTATGTCTCCTTGGAATGGTCTCCGAGCTACTCATCGGGTTCCTTGGATGACCATTCGATCTTGGTTCCTTCACCATGCCTCTATGTTTCAGAATCCCTTTACCCTTCACACATCGAGGTTCACCAGAAACCCATCTCGACGAGAGTATTCCCTTAGTTGTCTTGATCCCTTCTTCTCTAATTACACCATCCACATGATGTCCCCCATCCACGCAACCTACTCTCCCCAAGTCCACCACTAAGGGGATGTGTTCTCCAAAGAAAATGGATGCAGTATCAAAGATCACCTGATAGCCTCTGTCGATGGTTGTCATAGTGGCATTCCTTGTAGAAGCGGGGGGTCTGTGGAGGCAACTTCGTCACAACTACTAACGGTTGTATCTTTCTTGGTGCTCCTTCGAGCAAAGCAATCCTTGGAAAAGAAATTTATGTTTCAACAATTAAGTTTGTTTTTGGGTGCTTCACCCCACTTGTTCATGACGTACTTGCAAATGGATGGGAGTTGCCTATTCCATGAAGAGCGTTCGTCAACAATTTTTGATTGAATAGATCCGAGACTGAGACCTCCTCTCTCTCTTCATTCACTCTTGTCACCCCCACTAATTTTGCTTTAACGTCTCTTTAGTTTCCTTTTTTGAATATGGTCGTTACACTCTCCACGATCCCAGATTCCAAGGTGTCCATCAATGCACCCTGACATTCCACCTCCGATTTACTCATCGGCCTTCCATCTCTCTGACAGGGTGATTCATTGTCGTGCCATCTTCTTCAACCTCACCTCTAACAGGGTGCACCTGATCCTCACCTCCAGCGTTCTTGTGTTTGTCCAGCACCATGACCCAAAGAGGTATCACTCTACGACAGACTGACATCTCCACATGCATCGGTGACTGAGGTTTGGTACCTCGCATAAAAACCTCCACCTCGGATCCTCCTCCCGGATGCAGACTAGAGAAACACAAGTTGATTACATCTCCAAAACATGATAGTACATCATGAACGATCTCTAGCCTCCGGCATCTCAGGGGAACGCCAGCCACACACAACCTCCAAATAGGGAGTTTGTCGGCTGAGAAACCACCCAAAAACCAAGGTCTTCTCCAAGTGATGATGCTCCCTACCTCTGAAGGGACGCAATTCACCAGTGACCCCTTCATTACGAGCTTCACACCAACCATGAAAAGACCCCTCAAGCAAATAAGGTTCCCATGCAGCCAGATCACATCAACACTAGTGTCATCCTTCTTTGTGAGAAGTATCCACTCACGGAACCTCCTCAGATCCTCTACATCCCCTTCCCCCATGACCACTCCTTCCAGTGGCTCATCGACCACTGCACCCTTAGATAACAGCCGGAGAACAACAATCAGAATCTGAAAAGATCGCTTTCGGGTCGCTCTTCTTGACCCACGGACCCTTCTCCGTGCACTCACACATTTGATGGCCTAGACTACCGCAATAGAAACACAATTATTCCACTATAGTGTATGTTTTGGAGAGATGATCTGTAGATCTGTAGCGGAAGCACCATGCCTATGCAATGCTGCGAGCCTTCAGACTCCGGTTCCTCCTCCTTGGCTCGCTCCAAGGACCATCACCCATCAAATCCTCCATGCTCCCTTTTGTAAACGCTTCATCCTCGCTCCCCCTCCGGTCTCACCAACCTTCTCCTTGCCACGGCTAGAAGCATGTTGGCTCCCCGACTCCAACCTCTCGCCCCTCTCCGATTTCTCCCTCTCTCCCCTCTCCGGTCTCTCCCTCTCGCCCCTCATTTTTCTATCGAATCAATGGCAAAAATGGTTATCAACTCAAAGGTGATGGCATTATACAATATAAAGTTGAATTTGATAGAGACACCATATAAAATCTAAAAATGTTTGGAAATTACTCACGAGGATATATATAAATTAAATTTTCTAGATTTAGAATGTTAACGTATAACTAGAAGATGTTTAAGATTAAAAAAGGTGAGAGTATAAATAATATGAATATCCGATTCACTAAAATCATGGATCAATTAAGAAATCAAATTATGTAAAGTTTATAATACTTTTCAAAATCTATTTAAACAAGTTTTGAAATATTAAAAAGTAGTCTTATCAAAGAAGACTAGAGTAGACACTAATAGAAATAAAGTCTTTCTTATTAGATTAATTAGAAATTGTGAAGAATGAAAATGGATTGCTTAAAATGACTCAAGTAGTTTTAAGGACAAAATAACTTATCAAGCAAAAAAGATAACTGAAGTCAAAAAGTAATTTACTTTATTTCCTAATAATGAAATTGGAGAAGGAAAATTATTGACTTTGCCTAATGTTCTAACTTGATAGTAACTAGAAAAGTAGATGGCTTTCGGATACAAAGAATGAAGCAATAGCGGCCATAAAGATCCAAAAGTCAATCGATCATCAAAAAGAAATTTGTAGGTACCTTATATAAAAGGAAGATATATAACATATGGAGGAGGCTATATCAAAATCCAAGATAGACCCACCCAAAGTCAATCCTGTATTTTATGTAAGGATGTGGGAAACTACCACGAAAAATTATTAAGATTGGAGAAGTCCATCTTAATGGACTATGCGTGACTTCATTTTTATTTATTGGTCATGCATATCATGTTGCATTTGACGATCAACCCTCGACTTACATCTTAAGGGAGAGCCTTGGATAAAATATTAAGGGGAGCTCAAATTTAAATAGATATCTACATAAAATAAGATTTTTAAGGAACATTGGTTTGGAAAAAAAATAAATTACCACCTCATTTGATAACATTTAGTTTGATTTTTTAATCTCATTAATATTTCAGACATTTTCATAATGTCAAAATGGGGGAGAAGAATTAGGAAAATATTTAAAAACAATTCTTTCAAAAACATTGTATCCTTCACCTTTTCTTTTTATAGGCATTAAATTACATTGTCATAAAAGATGAGATTATTATGTCTTGAATAAGCATGGATATTTGAGGACAACAAAACTTGGTATAATAGCTTGTAGCTAGATCATGGAGACCAAAAACTAAACGGAGAAGTCCCAAGCATAAGGAACAACATGATGTCCATGCTTCTACTCAAGTTCAAAGACGGAGTCAAGTTCAAGAAGAATAATGAACTCAAAATATTAAGAATGCTCAATAAACTAAAAATAAAAATAAAAACAAAGACTTTATGTGAAGAAGATCAACTTCTATTTTGTGTAATCGGTCCTATAAACTTGGTTTTTACTTTTATAGTACGTAAATAAAACCTCAAGAAATCATGCATTTGCATTTTGAGACTAATTTCAATATTAAATTAATCAAATAATTTTATTCTATTCTACTTGTCAGTAGACTAATTAATATATTCTACTACGTGACTAATTGAAATATTGAATCTAAACACATTTTATGCTGACCAGTTCAGTCAACTATCATTGACTTCAATGAACTAATTGACATTTTTGTCAGGTAATTTTTATTCTAATTGATTATTCATATTTAAACGGTCAAATTGGATGTTATAGCTAACATATGTCATTTTTAATTGATTATATTATTTATCAACCTAATAATCCTTCACTCAACTTATTTATTTTTCAGCCGAAAACTTTTTGGTATAGGATCTCACTTTGAAAGGCAGTATCTACTTTATCTAACCATAAATCCTTTCACAAAATAATGTTCAATAACTCTTAAAAGATGTACTTTTAGTGTTTTATAAAAGAAAGCCATTCTCTCTAATTTCAATAGACTATACACTCATTTTAAACACTCTTATAAATTTTGCTCAAATGTGGAATTCACTTCTAATCACATTATTCGGTCCCAATATTATTAGAATTATTCTCCACGACCATTATTGTGCAATACGATATGATTTCTTAAGTTCCAATAATCATCTTATGAGTGTGCTCAGATCTCTATAAGATCATTATCATTTTGTTTACCTCACATTACTCTCTCTCTCTCTCTATATATATATATATGTATGTAGAAGATCATAGGAGTGTTGTACTTTTGTAGTTATGATTTGGCTTGTCCACATAAACAACAAGTTATAGTTGAAGTTGTCCATGAAAATAACTTATTTTAACGGTTAGATTTGTATACATAAACTTGTTGCAATATAATTGGATTGCTCGCATAAGCAATTGGAAAGGATCGAGTGATCCTATCAAGTCAAAAACCCGGGTGAAGAGTCTCAGGTCATGCTTTCTATTGGTGACGGTTATCATCTTAAATTATTGCTTTCTTATGATTGCATTATTGTTTCTATCTTTTTATGTTTGAATTATTATATATGATACTTTAATTTCTTTGAGACATTATTTTTGCATTGCATCCTAGCATTTTGATCCACCTATAAATATGCATGTATGACTCTTCCAAACCTCTATATAAGACCAAGTTGAAGTGCCTTTATCTTTGCTTAACATTAATGAGTTATAGGAATCTTGATATATCTTGTGAATACTAAACTTGATGTTTGGAGTGTAGCGTCTGAGTTTAGTAGATACTCTAGATGTCGTGATCATACTCATTGCCAGGCCTTGGATTAGGTGTCAAAGTACTTAAAGAGAATCATAAATCTTGGAATGAATTATGACAGATATCCTTCAAAGTCGACTGATATAATGTTCAAAGTTAGGAATGTTAAATGGAGGAATACAAAAGTGGCAATATTATAGTTTATGATTCATATATAGGATTGGGCTCATCCCTGTAATGATCGAATGAACATGTAGACATGAAAAAGTAAGAACTCAGCGGGACGCATCCTTTTAGTATCATTTGAGGGGTAAGGCCTACTGAGCTCTAATAGGAAGAGACTTTGATCTATCTCATAACAAAAAATGAAAAGGCAAATCCTTTGCTCTGATCTAATGTTTAAAACTTCTCTATTCCTTTGTTTCTAATACTCTTTGCTTTTGAGCAATTGAATCCATTGATGTGCCCATAGACAATCCAATATTATTTGAATTTTTAAATATTAAATATTATGCAAATCATTTTTGTACTAATTGAATGGTACCTTACCCCATATAATTTCAACTTTGTCTTTCCTCTTATAGGTAGTGCATTTGTAAGGACCGGGCTTAAGTCACTGATCATTATGAGGAAAACTGGACTTGAAAACTTTTTTCATTCAGATCTGATTGGATTCGTTGACAACCACATAAAATGCTTAAGACTAAGTTATCAAGTCATAATCTTCCATTCTTATAATCCACTATCATACTTTACGAGTTTTAGATTCTGGACTATGCTTAGGTTGCTACAATCGCACTATTTACCATTATAATGCAAAGCTAGATAAAGTTGCTTATCAATAAGTTCAATTGAACTTGAACCCAACCAGCTATCAGGGCAATTGTTCCT
The DNA here is from genome assembly GCA_037367405.1 of Ottelia alismoides. Classification (NCBI taxonomy): domain Eukaryota; kingdom Viridiplantae; phylum Streptophyta; class Magnoliopsida; order Alismatales; family Hydrocharitaceae; genus Ottelia; species Ottelia alismoides. The sequence goes on along the minus strand of JAZKJV010005662.1, from coordinate 41,382 downwards.
TGATAATGAAACAGGGACCTAATACTTGGACGTTGGATGCAGTCTCTTGAAGATTTGTAAAACAAACCATTTTAGCTTGGCCTACTTTTAAGTTTTTGCATTGTGTCTTGGACACCACTAAAATTACGGCTAATGGTTGAGTATCTAAGAGGTCATTGGATATAGGCGTCCACAGGGAGTAAGACAATCTTGTAGTATTTTTTTATGATGATAATATGACCATAATCACAAAGGTTAAAAGTTCAAAGTTAGAAAAAGACCTCGAGACACATCCAATCAAACTTAAGTCTGCAAGGGAACTTATATCTCAAGGGTTGATTTCCAGGGAGTTCACTGGATCCAAAGATGGCATATCAGATGCTATTTCCAAAATGACTTAGATGGATTTTTAGTCCTTAAGTATATGCTTATATGAATGTCTCTGTGAAGCCTCGAATAAGAGAATATGGATTTATCATGCATATATTCAAGACTTTAAAGTGTAAGCACAGCACTACCACCGGATCACTCATTGAGTTCCGATCAAACTTTGTGGTTGCCCCTTCATTAATCTATTTTTGCATTATCACATGATGCAATCGTTTAAATATAAACAACAAAAAGGTTTCCTTCCTCCCTTCTCGAGTTATCTCCCTATGTTGTGTTATTTGATTTCTATTCTCATCTACCATGATTTGATAATGTTTATTCCCGAGTTTGGCTTTTAATTTATTAATTTATTAATTGTAAATTATGACTATGATTTGAAAAAATAATTTAAATATGTGAGATAATAAAAAAATGCATTAATTTTTATGTTATTTACATTTGTTATAATTTTATATTACGGATAATTTCCCAATAACACACTGCAAAATAAATCTTTTGTGGCTACGTAATATTTAAGTTTCGACAATAGAAATTATGTTGTCACAAGCATGATACGTGGTGTGACAATGAACTTTTTGTTTAAAATAAGTTGAATATAGATTAGATTAGCCTACGCTACGTGGTATATGCTGTTTCAACTAAGAAATATTATTAGCTAATAACTAAAGAAAGTCATAATAAAATTAAATATGAAATTATACAATCAGTTCAAAAAAAGGAATGTAGCGACGATATGTATTATCGATTCATTAATTGTGGCAACAACAACGATAACTTGTGATGATTTAATCGTTCTACAAAATCTATTACCAAAAGTATGATAACTAAAGAATTGTAACACAGAGAAATGTGTTTCTTGCAATGCCTAATGAATTATATATAAAATGTCTTAAACTTTGTGACAGTAAAAACTTCATTGCAAAATAAACAAATCATAAATATTTGTTGCCACAATTCGCGCTATTATGACAATTTGTTGTAGTGACAGCTGAAGGTCTAAAACAGCCGCTCCCCGAAGAAACACCCACTTTTGTCATAGAGCATATCCTCTGCAGTACTGTACAGTCTGCTGTAAAATCACGGACCGCTCGATCTTGATCCGCACGAATTTCTATAATGCTGGCCCACCAAAACACCAAATTCGTGCAAACCGCTCGATCAAGATCGAGCGGCTTGTATGATCCATGATTTTGCAGCAGACTCTGCAGTACTGCTCACCTTCGGTCAATCATCAAATTAGAAGGAACGTTAATTTTTACGTGTAAATTGATTTATTTGATACTTTATCATAGATACCAAGACTGCCAACAGCATCCGGATTCCTCAATGGCGAAATAATGAAAACATATCAATGCCACACATCAACTGAGACTGGAAACCACGGGCATGCAATGATGATATTTCTTTCATTTGGCTCGATCCTAAAACTCATATGAAGGTGTCCAAAAAGCATCATCCTCCGTTAACAAAAAAATGGTTGGAACTTCATTGCCAACTTGTTTCAGGTGAGTGGAGGGTTTAAAACACATCCTCCAATATTATAAGATTCTGGAATATATGACTATAAACCAATTTCCATGTCAATTCCAACAAATCAACACCACGATTTTAGATAATCTCCCAACTGGTATAATATAGCATTACAAGGTACAACATGATAAATAGAAGACTCCTACATAAACATGAATATATTCGTTTACAAACTTTTATAGGATGTATGTCTGAACAAACGTGAAATAAGAGATAAATAGCAGTACACCTTCTGCATTAAGATAACATACATACGTACATGGAAAAACCATCAAACAGAATCGAAAGGAAACCAACGAAACGAAACCAATAAGCAGAAATAACAGGCATACCGTCTCTGGGATTGGGGAAGGGGAAGTCCAGCAACTTACTTGTTTATGAGATCGCAGTTCCAAACCTGAACACACAGATATATCTCCAGAAGAAGGCTATTACAGAATTAGATTACTACCTTGGAGAAGGACTATCTGCCACACCTTCAAGTGTCATCATAGGCAACAGTTCAGAGGAGATGTCATCGTTCTTAATACGTGGCTCTATTGTGAGTGCTTGGACCCTCTTCCCATGCCAAGCAATCTTTTAACCGCTCCACGACTTGTCTCATGGTTGGCCTACCAATCGAGATCTCCGCTGTGCAATATAGCGCTAACTCCATGACAGTCCGAATAGAGTGCTTATTGTATCCCTTTAGTCTTGGATCCACCATTTTATCCAGATCTGCAGTTTGGCTATGCTTTCTCACCCAGTTAACAAGCCTACAATTCTCCTCCTTGATGATGGCGGGAAGACCGGTAATGAGTTCAAGCAGAATAACACCAAAACTGTAGACGTCACTCTTCTCTGTTGGTTTTCCGTTTTGCATATACCTGCATTGCCCGCAATACTGTGATAGCTACCCCAATATACAGTCACATCCACATGAAGATTTATTTCTGATTGTATGCATAAAAGATGGACGTAGAGTTACATAGTTGTGTAACAAGACAGAAGATACTTACTCAGGATCTACATATCCAGGGGTTCCGGCGATCCTTGTTCTCTGCATAGATTGCCCTTTAGTGGGCATAGTTTTGGAGATACCAAAATCTGCAATCCTCGCTTCATTATCTGCTGTTAGGAGGATGTTTGAGGGCTTTAAGTCACGGTGGATAACATGCTTTCTGCTGTCATGGTGCAGATATTCCAATCCTGTGGGTCAAGGTCTAATGTGTCAGATGAAGACATCAGTTTATAGAATGAAAGGGTGATGTAAGATTTGCCAACCTTGTGCTGCTTCAAATGCTATACGCACACGATCTCTCCAACTCAAAGTTTCTTTTCCATCGTTTTTTCCTACTGGAAACAAGATATGTTATGATTTCAAGACAATATCCAAGTAAAGAGAAATCAAATCTACGTGAAAAATAATATTATTTCTTTGATATAGCCGCTTTTGTTGGACTTTGTAAGCCCTTAGTGAACTATAAATGCAATAAAATTTATTGCTTTTCATCTCCATTTGAAATATTGTGAGTACACTTATATGAAGGTTTCTTTGTACAATTAAGATTATGTACCATGGCCATATTGAATACCATACAGCTGGGAGGACACAACTGACTTCGAACATGAGATATTCAATATAAGATATCCAATATGAGAAAGAGATGGCAATCTTTCTCTAAAGACCGATTTCCAACTGATTTCTTGATGTAGGACCTCTACATGAGAATGGAGATTTGAAAGTATTGAAATAATCAAGCCAAAGAGTTGACTTTATGAGGTTAAGATAAACTAAGACATGAATCGTAACTGTCACGTTCATGCACACATCTTTTGACTTGATACAGATATGCATCTATATGTATGAATATGCACATTTGACAGACCAATAGGCCGGTGACCTCACCAAGGTCCATATATCTACGCATTGGTATGCATATGAAGTCATATGAGATGTATGATCTCTAACAGGAAGCATACATATTTATAATTGATGAAACGGGAGACAGATCTTACTTATGAGATATTTTGGGGTCAAAATGAATTCCATGCATTGTCGTCTTATTTATAATTGATGAATTGGGAGACAGATCTTACTTATGAGATATTTTGAAAAATATATGATTGACATTGTCTTCCAATTATCGAATGAGAAATCCATTGATAAATTCTAAATAAGAAAATCAAATTAGGGTTTGAACTTCAAATTTATCAAAAATCTCCAGTGTGAAGGATGAATGAGTATTTGGAATGCTCATGATGAAATCTATCGCAATAGATCATGTGCTATGACAGTTCCATTCCGAGTTAGTGATGAAACTTGATGGATTTTAGTAGCTGACGAATCTCTATTTAATCATCTTTATTATTTCATTTTAGCCACAAATCCCTAACTAAATTCATGTATACAACATTAATTTGTACAAAGTAATACTATAATTTGACATATAAATATTGTATAAATATTGGTATTTAATTCCAAAATAAAATAATAAAGGAAAGAAAAGAAAAAGAATGAAGTATCAAAGACACTGAATGACCCTAATCCTAAGATCCAGTGATCATGATGACTTGGTCGACAAGTAATAAAGTAGGAAGAGATAGGAAAGAGAAATTGTATAGAGAACACTAAGAAATCCTAATTTTAATTCATCAATAAACAATATTTGGCACCGATTTTATTTTCCAATTTTAGTCCTCAAATAATAAAACCATCAACATGAACATTGTACATAAAAATACAAAGAAAAATACAAAATTAATTTCACTAAAAAATAATACATAGTGCACTTGGGACAATGATGAATATGGTTTTGCATCGGTTGATGTTCCTCACAAGGCGGGAACACTGTCGTTGTGACGACCGCATGAGTACTGCTAATCAATTAACAATTTACCCACAAATAGATGAAGCATTACAAAGCAAACATGTGGAGTTAAATTTTATTATAATTCTAGAAATAATGTGCATATGTGTAAGTATGTGTAGAGGTCGAACACAGGGTAAAGGGAAATAGAGTACAAAAATTGACAAAAAGACTAATTATTTTTTTATTTTTATTGTTATTTTTTATTTTTAGTAGTTTTTAATATGTACTTTTAAAATTTTAAATATATATTGTTTTTAATTTTATAGTTTTTGTATTTATATTTTATGAATTTTTAAATTTCTTTTTTATTAATGAAATATATATATATGTATATATAAGGTATGTAGATAATATAGATAATATAATGGATAAATAGGATATAAACATATATAAAATATAGAAAATAAATAAAATGTCTAAGTATAGCCCTTTTTAATTTTTAAAGGTGCTATTTTTTTGGTATTTTTAATAATATTATTAGTAGTAACATAAGTAAATATAGTTATTCACATACAATATAGACTAATATATAGATAAATATATCTATATACAAAATAAAATATTTTTATCTTTTTATATTAGTTTTTTATTTTTATCTTAAATTTTACTAATTTGTTTATATTTTTAATTGAATTAAAACAACAAAATAGTGGTGAATAATATATAACAAGATTTTTTGGAACTTAAAATGGCTAAATAGCTCAAAATATTCCAAACCTAATTTTAAGATATAATATATATAATAATTAAAATACAGAAATGGGAAATAGAAATTTTCGATTTTTTAATGATTTATTGTATTTTTTAGGGTTAGAAAGGGTTTGCATATTTGGGTTTTTCTTTTGTATTTCTAGTGATTTTTTGGTATGTAGGCTCAAATAAATTAATAAATAAATTCCTTTTTTGGAATTTTAAAACATTTTTCTAATTTTTATGTACTTTTTAATATAAATAGGGAATAAATGCAAATTTTTAAATTTTTAAAATAGGAAAGTATTTTAAATAGCCTTATAAAAAATATGTAATATAGTATACTTTAGGTACTTAAGATATAAATTTCCTACAAATTTTAGATTCAAAATGGTATTTTTTAATGCTTGAAATAAAAGAAATAAATTTACAAGACTGAAAAATATAATCAAATAAAAATGTAATCTAGAATAAAAATATAAAGTACATGGGTATCCACATATTTTCCCATGAATATTTAAATAATAAAATATCAGTAGGGGTATAAATGCAATTTGTCAAAAACAACATGGTCTGTATGCAAAATATTCAAAAACTCTGAACTGAATTATAAATTTATTCGATTAAATAATAACCCAAACCCACAAGGGTTTCCTTGCAAAAAGACCACCCCTCATAATGCGCACGTGAGATGACGTGGCGAGGGACCTAAGTATAAAAAGTAATATAGAGTTCCTACTGCAAATTATTTAAAAGTTTTTACACTATAAAGAATATTTCATGGACTAAAACTAAAATACCTAAGTATAAAAAAGTATTATAGAGTTCCTACTGCAAATTATTTAAAAGTTGGGGGGTTTGGAGCAAAATTAACCATATACACACGATAAGATGGTTGGATCTGCTTCACTTACCATGCATTAAGTAACAGATGGTGGATGTTGTTTCGCTCTGGAGGGCCCAGATTAGATCTAGGCGGCTAATCTGATGGGTGAGGAAGCGTTCATCTAACGGCAACTGGAAGACTTGGAGCTGAGGCTTGATTGGACGACAAAGAAGCCTAAAGGAAGAACATGGAAGAATGCCCGAGGAGGAGATCTTCGGTACGTTCTTGCGAGCAACTCCAACAGTCTTGGGCACTACAAAAGGTGTCAGAGGTTCCTGGAAGCATCCAGAGCTGTTGGAAATGTCAGATGAGTCCGAGGACCACTAGTGTGGTCCTTAGATATGGGAGGAGCTTTGGGGGTCCAGGTACCTCAACTATAGGCAAAACTCGACCCATGATAGTCTTTGGGCCTCCATAACCTATTAAAAGCTCAACACACAAAAAGGGACTTCTAGGGGTCTGATCGTGGTGAAATGGAGTAAAGTGAGGTCAGGCGAAACTCTCCGACGAGGTAGAGATGGAGAGCTGAAACCTTAATCTGAGCAAGATCGAGGGGGCTGGAGGTGCGTGGATGATTGAAAAGGCCTAGACTACCCTTTTTAATTCAACCGGATTAATGATCGAATTATATTTGTCGTTCATTGCAGTCGGGTAATCGAAGACTTGTCAAAAACCACTCAGATTTAATTGAGTTTAACACAAGTGGCAGAATTTATTTTACTTAGGCAAGCCCAAGGTCGAAGTCAGGGAGGCGGCTTTTTCCTTATGTTAATTTGCAGTTAATTTCTATGTCAGATTTTCGGGAGAATATTTTTGAATTTTTGTATGCAATTAAAAGAAAGACAAGGCAATTTCAAGCCAAATTCTAAGTTAAGTCACAAATGATAATCAAATTAAGTCCAAAATTAATGAAATTGAGCCAGAAGATGATGTTCGGTGAGACTAATCTACTGCAATTTTGTTGGAAATTTTAGACTCTAACTGAATTAAAAATGAATTTAATTTGAATATAAGGTAGTTTTTGCAAAGTTAATTTTAGTAAATACCAAAAGACAACATTTCCAGATATAAAAATTACCTTAGATATATCTTTGTGATATGAATCCAGGAAAATTGATAAACCTAAAAAATGACATAAATTGGACCTATTAAAAATCGATCTAGCAAAAGACTAATTAATTTATTCAGGCCTCGAGATACGTGTAAATGCTATGATTTTTGGGCACATGTAAATCCACTTAAACTAAATCTAATGTGATTTTATGGTGATTTTTGGAGAAATAAATAATTTAATAAAGAATTTCAAGCACACAGTGGGCAAATTAGGTCAATTTCCACAAGAATAATAATATTAAATTTTATGAAGCTCACAAAAATATGACATGTACCCACAAAGATAGAGTACAAGTTAAACTACAACATGATGAAAAATGGAAGTCTAACTATGCGTGCAAACACAAGGACCAAAATACAAGACAGAAATTAAAATTGCTCAATTCTAAAACATGCATACAGGGACTAAAGTGAAAATACCTATAATGCTGAGGGTATGCATGCAAAATTCCCACAAGAATACGTGCTCCTCACGTGACGTGCCTGGTAGGGACTAAAATGTAAATTTGGAAAGTTGTAGGCGCCTCTGTGAAATTTACCCAGCCCGCACATGAGGGACACGTGAGGCGCTAGGCTCGGGAGGCGTAGGAGGCTCGAACGTCGGCTCAGATGCATTGCAGGATCGGGCGTGCTTTAGGTGCTCCTTCGGGTGCTCCGAGCCTAGGGTTGGGGAAGAGGCTCGAAGGCCGCTACGTGGCGAGTATTTGACCGTTAGGTCTGAAGGGATCGAACGGATGCTAGAGCGAGGCGACATGGCGTGACTCTAGTTATTGGATCAAGATGAATCCAACGGTATCTGGTGCTCGAAGGCAATGGTGATGTGGTTGTGTATGGGATGTTAGATCCTTCTGATCCAGCGGTGGCGAGAAGCATTCGACGTGGCTCTATTGGGACTGTCCGGTCAAGGTGATCAGATGATAGCTACTTTTCTTGTTTCGCCAGTCTGCCGCCTCCTGCGGCGGACTTGACAAAACTCCGGCAAGGGGCTCCTGGCTCCGCCGCCTTCCCCCGTGATCAGTATAGCTCGCTGGAAGCTCCTGGATAGCTCGGAACGTTCGTGGAGGTGTGGCAGAGCCATCGGGGTGTCTGAGGGGGACGGAGGTGGTACATAGATTGGAGACAGTGAAGCTCGAAGGAGCTCCGACGATGCGCCCGATCAGTGAAGAAGCATCTCTTGTAGTGTTAGTGGTTGCCAAAAATATGGGAGCTCGTGCTCGTGGGAGTGCAGTGAGTGCAATGAGGCCTGGAGGTCGAAGTGATGGACGACGGTGGCGTTCTTCCGCCGTGACCGGTGGCGCGATGGTCGAAAGGATCGGTGCGTCGTAGAGATGAACGGATGGTGGTGCGAAAGTGGGAGCTCCACGATGGAGCTCGATGAAGGGTCGGGGGAAGGTGAAATCGATCGAGGAGGCCTAATAAATTAGGAGAAAACGAAGGAAATCAAGAAGGAGATCGGAGTTGGAATGGAGGTACCTACATGGGGATTGGAAGCTTGAAGGATGCTCCCAGTCGTCGCTCAAGAGTCGGTAAAGGGCCCGAGCTCAAGCAGCTCGTCGTAGGAGCTGCGGCACGATGTGGCTACGCCGTGGATCTCGCCGGAGGTGAAAACCTGTCGTCACTCACTTTCACTCGCAGTTGCTGTCACCAATGGGTAGCAAGGAGCTCTAGGATACCTCTTGCTATGGCGGATAGGTTCGAAGGTGGCCGGAGGCGGGGTATTTATAGGAAGAGGATGGAGGTTTAGGCGATGGAGGCGTGGGGTTCTTGGGGTTTGAGGAGCGAAGAGGAAGGGGATCATGGTGGTTGTGGGCTCTGACAAGGATGAGGGATGTCGGGGCTACATCGTGGGGTGCTCCATGGACGGAGATGGTGGCTGATAGGGTGACGAAAATAGAAAGGGGGAGGATGGAGCGTGAGGTGGGTGACGTGCATGAGGAAGGCGACCAGAGGTGGAAGATGATCTCTGGACTGTTGGATCTCGTGATCCAACGGCCCAGATTGAGGCGCTAAGGAGTGGTCTGGATTAGATTGGAGAGGTGTGATCGAAGGGGTAGAGATGCGCCACGTGGTAGGCATAAGTGCGGGCATTAACAGACGGTGGAGATGGCATCATGGATGATGACCGGAGGGCGAAGGATGCAGCGAGGATGAGCGGCTGAGATCTAATCATCGGGGCTAAGATCCAGAGGTCATGAGATTGACACATGGCCTAAGGAGAGTGAGGATGAGATGAATGGAATGGATTAGATCAGGAGGAAGATCAAGCGGCTGAAAGAGATTATGGAATGGATGGCCAAGATCTGAAGAAGGGGAGGCCATCGGGTGGCTAAGGGTATGACTCGTGGCGCTATGAGGTGAAGGCGTTGGCGAATGGCCCAAATGCGATCTGGGCCTCGATCAGACGGTTGTGATCTGAAGCGGTGTGGATCGCTGGGATTTAGAGGGATATGAAGCCATCGGACAATCAAGAGGAGAGAGGCGCGCGACGCGTGATGGGTAGGGCCGTGTGGCGGAACCAGAGGGCGCCATGTGGCCCAATCAGAATGGTTGAGGACGAGTGTGAAATTAGAGAGAGAAAATGGTCGAATTTGGAAAAACTCAAAACATGAAAGTTGTAGATCTCGTTGAGCTCTACAAGTTTCATGTTTGAGGTCAAATAAAGTGATAAAATACAAATATATAAATATACATACATATAGTATACAATGGGGGCCCAAAACCCAAGTTTTTCATACGAGCTTCGATTTAAATGAAATTGGTCTCATTTTGAAGGTCTCTGAATGTGTAATAGTTTAAAATGGGTAGACCTAGATCGGAGGCTGTTTGAGAGAGATACATGCAATCTAAGGTCCAAGGTCTCAAACTTGGTTTGGGGTTTTGTTTGTCAATTTTACAGGTCGACATTTTTGGTATTTTTCTTGTATTATTGTTAGTAATGTATACAATATATATAGTGAATTTATGAGTTTTAGGGTCAGTGTAAAATATATACAGATAAGTGATATATGGTAAATATACAAGTGATTTTTATAAGTGAATTTGGCTTCTTATTTTATGCAGATGCGAATGCTAAAATGCAAATGTTATCAATGCATGCATGAATGCTGATTATGAAATATTGGTGGAAAATATGCTGTAATTACTTGGGAACAAGGCTCTATTTTCAACTTTAAGAGTGATGAATCACAGATTCATCAATGATGAATCTCCATTTCATCACATGTATTCTTTCATTTTGGCCTTTAATCCCTAGCTAAATACATGTATATATCATTAATTTCTCAAAATAAACACCAGGTAATTTGTATAAAATATTGTACACTTATTGTATATAAGTCCAAAATAAAGAATAAAGAAAGAAAAGAAAAATAAATGAAACACCATAGATATTGAGTGTTCCTGGAACGGGAGACTCAATCATCATGATGACCTAGTCGACAAGAAATAAAGTAGGGAGAGATAGGGCGACTAACTATACATACCACACAATCTAAATATCCTAAAAATATATGACAACAATTATCTTTTAGGGCCTACTTTATTCTTTTTTATTTATGCATCAATTCAATAAAATTTGTACGTGAAAGTTGTAAATAAAAATACGTAGAAAAACATAGAGTTGATTTCACCTAAAATTAATATACATTATGCTTTTTACACTCAGAATAAAAAGTCAAAACCCAAACTTCACATACCCATATCTTATCCATAGAACTCAAAATGTACCGAAAACTCTTTAGCTGAATATAACTTTTAATAAACTATTTAATGAAGGTGGTTTAATTTTATTTGGACTTAAAATGCAAAAGTTAGGTTTTGGACCCCTATTGTATAGTCTGCTTGAATAAAATATTTATTTCGTTTATTATTTATAAATTTTATAATTTTGTAAATATTATTATAATATATGTTAAAATTTAGAATAGAATAAAACCATAAAGAAAACACAAAAATAAAATAGTCTATATCAATACATAGATGAAAATACTATACTCATTGCTCTATAATAAGTATGCATATTTATTTAAGTGTACATATTATATCAAAAAACTAAAATGAAAATATATTTATTTATATTTAAATAAGTTATAAATATATAAAATATGTGTATAAAATAATAAAATAAAAAATACAAAATAAAATTAAAACATATAAATTATATGTATATATACTTATAAAAAGTAACCCATAATAAATTAATCAAAAATTAAAAATTGGATTAAAATTCTAGATAAAATAATAAATAATTTTTATTTTGCAACCAAAAATTAAATTATTTGTTTAATTATTTTTTTATTTTAAAAAACCTTTTTGATTCTCTTTTTCCTCATTGGTCCACATGAACCAATGAGGGACTCCCATTCGTTGACCTACGGTCAACTATACCCCAACACCCTTTGACCAATGTCAGAGTCACGGACCTCCCTACTTCGCCAAATTTTCATGACTCCACCCTTCCTCCTTCCTCCTCGAGCCTCCCACTACCCTATAGCACACACGATCTTCATCATCGCCGGCCACTCCATCTTCACCTGCCACCTTCCTAGTTCACGCAAGCTCCCCTAGAAAATCATCGAAAACTAGCTTATAAATATATACCTCTCACCCCTTTTGTCCTTTTGATCCCTTTCTGGCTTATCTCAACCCTTCATAGTATGTACTTAACCTTCGTGCAGATAACAACTTTATGTAGCTACCTTCTACTGCTAGGAGGAACGTCAGATTAGGTGATCCAGACATCTCTGACCAAGTCGCCGGAGATTCTGCTTCTCTTCTCTCCTGTCGATCGAGGCCCCTTTTTATTCTTATTTCAAGGTAAACATTCTAGATTAGATTTTAATTTCACACTCAATTTATCAGTTAATCCAGTAGATTAGGGTAAAATCAAGATTTTCATCAACCTGGAGCTTGTGCTCCAAACAGATTCCATCGTGCTCTCGTTTTCGACCCATATTTTACCCACATCTCAATCTACTTCCATTTTTTTTCCGAAACGCATAGCCTGGGAACCCCTCTCGTGCATGTACAAAGACCTGAAGCATCTCCAAGACCCAGGAAGGAGGAGCCCCAGTTCATCGTTGATACTCCCTCGGACCATTTGGGGGGGGGGGGGACCAACGTATGCAGAGGACTTCCAGGAAGAAGAAGAGCCCATCAACATGAGGATTCGAGCTTGGAGTCGATTGCATTTATCGATCAAAGCAATCTGCATGCGGTGATCTTCCAACACCTTCGAGCTTCGAGTACCATTGGATCAAGAACCCCCTTCAGATTTAATCGCGACCCTTGGATCAGACAAAGGCTCGCCAAAGCAGAGCCATCAAATCTGTCCTACATCGAACAACGAACGACTAGATCCATACCGTTAAAGGTTAAATATCAAAGGCACCCTTCTCTCTTTTGTAATTTATAAATATTCTTGTAAATATTTTATGTCTTTTAAAAAGTAGTGGGATATTTGTATGCACCCACTCAAATATAATACCTACTAGTCACGTGCACCCATACATGTTATCTTGTAAAAATTACATGTAAACCACTTGAGTTCTTTAATTATTGTTTAATATATAAAATTCAAATATTAGATATAAATTGGGTTATTTGCATTGTGCCCCCTGTGTTTATTTTTAATTGCAAATATACATCTACTAGTTTAAGTATTTTTGTGTATATTTCTTGAATTTTTATAAATATCATTCATGCTCCAAAAATTATGAAAAAAAAGGATGAGGTAATGGATGTATGATGTTTTACGTCATATAATTAGTTCTTCTTTTTATGTCCTTTTCCTATTTATTAAAAATCAAATAGTGTTTGAATACAATGTGTTTGCTTTAAAAAAACAAAACAAATGGTAAAACTGTGTTTAAAAATTCCCAAAAAATAGAATGTGCTTATTCTAGTATCTAGTACCCCTAGACTAAAAATCCCTAAATATAGAAAAAGAAAATGAGAAAAAATTAAATCCAAAATCCTATAAAAATATAAAAATTCTTCAAAACCCCCATAAATATTTCTTCCTAATATGTAATTTTATTTATATATGAGTATATATTATAATTTATTTGTAAAACTTGTGAGGCTTTTTGCTATTTTTAAACACCAAATCAATTCGGTCTATTTCTTTAAACCCTGTTTTCGGATATTTTGGACTTTAAAAATACATAAAAATTATTAAAAATACTTGAAAGTCACAGAAATAATAAAAAGTTATAAGAAACATAAAAACAATTTATTTTCTTATTTTTTTATTATTTTTATCTATATTTATATGTATATTACCATATATATCAAATTATAACTTATATAAATTATTTCTAATATAATTATTAAAAATAACTAAATATATTTTAAATACCTTTAAAAATATAATATAGAAATATCCGTACCTTTAGTTATTTCATGATTTTTGTGTATTTACATATTATATATTACTTATATTACACATAATCCTTTATATTTATATACATATCTATATTATATAATATTAAATTAAAAGAAAATTAAAAATCAAAAAATTATAAAACAATATATAATTAATAATTTTAAAAATTTAATAAAAAAGAGAGGCCCACATTCTTTGATTAATAGTGTGCATAGCTATATACATACATACCAATATTATTTATTCGTAAAATATTACATGCTACTACATGTATTCCATGTGTTCGACACCCTATTCTAATTGACACTATACACATTTATTTGTAGGGTTTATAATAAATTTTGATTCACACCTATTTATTCTTGCTTGATTATATTGTGTGGGTTGATTGTTGTCTCAGTCACTTGGTCTCTGTGAGGGATTAGTTCAATGACTTCGTTCCCGCATTGTGTGGAGCGTACAACTTTCACCTCTGACTTTGGTGGTTGAACAATTGGAGCCGTTGCCGGGGAATAACGGATCGTAGCACATTTTGTCCATAGTTGCATATTATTTTCTCCTTAATTTCATCTTATTTTATTTTGATAATTATTTGACTATTCTAATCCATGTTTTCTTGTTGATCTTTCCTCTGAGGGCTCGCTTGGAGACGACTCTCTCTTATGAGATGGGCACACCTGAGATAAGTGGAGATCGATCTTCTACTTGTGTGTCAGCCAGGTTATATCATGATAGAAGAGTAGGGAAAAAGGAGAAGAACATCCCGGCTTGGTTCTTATTTTCTATTTTTGTTAGGAGAGTGATTTATTTTTGCAAATTAATTTGTAATTAATTTGTACATTACCCCACATTTAGCGAGGTCCGGTCCCGATGATTATTCACATGAGGCCTCGTCGATGTTTTCGTGTTTTCTTCGCCCTTCTTTTGTTTCTCGCATTTTGAGTTTTACGCCTTTGTTTATATTTGTTTTATGTGAGTGAGCACTTAGACTTTAGCTTGTTTGACTCGGTACCTAGGTCCAAAGCCCTAGTTACATTGTATGTACCTATAGGGATACACACTTGAACTTAGTCAAAAATTAATTGATAATTACTCAATTTTGGAATGATACACCGAGAGAGGCCTCATACAACTCTTGCAGAACCCGTTGTGGCTGGCACTGAGAGGTCTCCAAGATCGAACACTTAGGGTCTCTTTTTGAGTAGTTACCATTTGATTCTTCTAGATAACAACAGTTATTGTTTAGGACATCTTCCCGCTTCTGCATATTGTCATATAATGTAAATATTTCAATTCTGCCTTACATCATGCATGGGGAGAGATGGGAAATATTGTAAGTAATTCTAACTTTGCATGCATCATTAGTCACTAAGGCGAGATTTTCATCTTACTGACAACTTGTAAGGCTTTTCCGTCCTCTCCCCTTGTGTTTATATAACTTAGGATACAAAGGAAAAATACAAAAAAATCATTAGGCGGCTTGCTCTAAAAAATACTCAAAAAATTGAAAACCCAAAAATTAAAAAATGGACTACTAAACAAACTTTGAACTTAATAAAATCGTAATGGACATCATTGTTTTGGGTTCATAAAGACATCATTGTTTTCAGGTACATTCCAAACCGAGTAATGCATGACCCATAAGGAATAGAGCCCAAATCCTGATCTGTGGTGCTTTGATTATCACTTGGGACGATGAAGTATTGGCGCTTCTTTAGTATGTGACTGAGTAGGACCTTGTCGAATACGGTGTTCCCGCCTTGTGTGGAGCATTCGACATGGTATTAAGTACTAAGCATAGGTCATTCCCTCACAGGTGTGCATGTCTCATCGGTTTGCGTCCGAGTAGGTCATTGCATGCTCACGAGTGATTCCGTTGCGAGCAAGGCCCGAAGTAGTGGTTTTGCCTCTTGGCTTCCTTTCTTATTATTTGGATGAGTAGCCCTCGTGGCGCAAGATCAAAGACCTTTCCGTGCGCAGATCACATGTTATAAAGGAGGTGGAAGAAGTACGAAGCGCATGCCTAGCAGTACATGCACTCATATAGGGTTAGTGCTCATAAGGACTCATTATAAGATCTTTCCTATGAAACATAAATTGAAAAGATAAAAATTGCCGAACTTTTACGGCTTCATATGTGTTGAGTTGTTGAACCCACAATTGATTGGTGTTTGTTTTATTTTAGTTAAGATCAAAGATCAGTCCTGTAGACTTTGTGCCTTTTTCACTTCTGTCTGTTTTATTCCTCATTTGACCTACGCTTATTTTGAGCCTTCTACTATTTTCCACTCTATTTATTCCTTGTTTTACCTCCGTATCATTCTTCCATTCTCAGTCTCCTCTTGACCTTCGAGATGATGACACATGGATGGCTTAGTCAGGACCCCGCCGACACCTACATCGATTCGTTGCACTCGTCTCTCCAATAATTTGGGGTGATTCATAAGAACCCAGTTCGGACTCTATGAACTTATATCCTAAGTCCCCACCTTCGTCGATAATACATGGTCACTCTTGTCCCGAACTCTACTCAGATGGCCATTGATTTCACTCCTTACATCTCCCCATCCTTAATGAAATTATGTGTTAACGTTATCATAAAATGATTCTCTACATCCGATGCTTCAATTCAGACTGATCGAGGCATAATTCCATGTGCAGATCACTATCCCGATCTTGAGCCAGAGATTCTATCAAATTTAGAGTCGGAAACAAATACAGAGATGGCTCTCGAAGGAAAAGGGAAGGGACCGCAGCTAGGGCAGAGCCAACCAGATCAAAATACCGTGAATACCTAGCTTCTCGCATCAATTCAAGCGATATAAGAGCAGCTCACCGACCAAGCATTGGCCCAGGTCGCCTTCCAAGATATGCTAAATGATCCGAGAAGAAGGAGAGATCAACTAGGAGGAGGAGAAGAAGAAGAACGAGCAGGTGGAGGCCGTGGAGGCCCAACAGACGAGCCCAGAGGAGAGCGGCCCAAGCACATCTCAAAGAGACTTACAACCTTGGAGTGGGACAAGTCACTGAGTGGATCTAGATTCTAGCGATCCACATACATTTCGAGTTGAAGCCTCAACTCTTGGCACTTCTCCTGCTTTTCCATGAGAATGCAAATGAGGAACAATATATCCTCCTCCAACAGTTCGGACGCATTTGTTGTACAACACGCTACCTAACATACCGTTAGGAGTAGTCAAGATTACAACATTCCCATTCAGCCTTCAGGATAAGGCGCTTCATTTGTTCAACCACTTGGAGAAAGTCACTACGACATGGGAACAACTTAAGTTCGCCTTTCTTCATAAATATTATTCTCTTGGTGACTTAATTAGATGCATGCCACATAACAAGTTTCACCCAAACTGTACACGAATCCATCCATGAGGCTAGGGATAGGTTTACGAAGTTGCATGAGAAATGTCCCCATCATGACAATCTTAGGACTAGTCTGGTCCAACATTTCTTTGGGGTACTTACCGTTGAAAGTCAGAAGCTCTTGGATGTCACATGTGGTGGCTCGCACTTCAACAAAGATGAGGACGTCGTTTGGCATATATTCGAGGAGATGACTGAAGGAGAAGCCACTTTGTCATCATCTCGAGCGTATCAGCACCCGCCCCACACTCTTCATATGCCAATTCATATGGCATCCTCTCACGAGCTGGACAGGGATGCGAGATCTAACTTCAACATCATAGGGAGACACATGTCAAAGGTCACAATACCTCGAGAAACGTTTTGTGATCGAATATAGGATACAACACCTGGATAAACTAGACCAGACCATCACGCAGCTGGAGCTATTGGTTAGCACGATCAGCTCCTGCAATTCTGTATCTGCATCGACCACCACTCCCGTTGAGATGAAAGAACAAGCATTGTTGTAGTCTCCTCAACCGAGTTAACCACAACCAGTGAAATAACATGTATATTACGTGCAAGCCTCAGAACCGACATCTCCTCAGCAGCCACAACAGTAGCTGGTAGTCTACCAGCATGTGCCCCAGCCTATGCCAAATCCATGTTTCCATCCTCTACCTCTCATTCAAGAGGTAAATGGTGTATGGGATAACAATGAATAGTCGGCCCATCCAGGAGGACCCAAGTGACGTATCCGAAATTAACCTTGTTAATTTGAAAAAATGTGCGTCGTTTTGTTGTAGTCAGGCAATCATGATCCATCAAAAAATAACCGCAGGATTGAATAATTAACTAATGAATTAATGCATGATTTGATGTATTTTTAACCTGGGCAAGCCTCAGGGTCGTCTCAAGGAGGCAAAGGAACAACTTCGGATTAGATTATGAGAATTAGCTTATAGTTTTCCAATCAGATTTTTTTGTATTTTTTATGCGATAAAAATGCAAATGCAAATATGTGAATGAACTAGGTTATTAAGAAAATAAGCCACTTGGCAAAATTAATTTTAATACAAAATTGATCCAATTTTATTATTCCTATGAACCTAATCCAATGATGACTGTAAAATGTATTTATTCGAAATTTTTGGATTTAAGATGCAAAAATGAAAATGCAAACTTTTTTGGGGTTTTTATGCAATTTTTTGTGCAAACAAAATACAACAATAATGAAAAATTTGCTGGAAGTGAAATATGATGAAATGAAACTACGTTAATTTTTTTAGAACTTTTGACAATTTATGATTTTTTATGGATTTTTTAAGGCAAACAGAGTGACTGTGAGTATTTTATTTTTAATAAATCCACAAAATAAAATTATCCAAATACTGATTTATCTGAAATAGATATTTAAATTAAAAATCCAGGAGAGTCGAAATTTCACAAATATTCATGGATTTAAGTAAAAATCAATTAAAGAAGTCACTCAACAATTTATTTTAGGCAAAAGACACATCAATTTTTTATGAAATTTGGATACCAATTAAAGAGCACTTAGTAGCATCATCTATAAATTTTTAACAATTTTTGGACCAAGAAATACGTATGCTCGAATTTCAGAGATTAAATGGGCAAAATAACACTGAATTTCAAACTTTGATTTTTATTAATTTATCCAATGCTCACAAAAATTCAAATAAATATCCAAGAGATAAAGATTTAAACGCTATGCAAAATGTTATTTTTTTTATTAAAAATTAATGCTCAAAGTCAGGGGTGTCTTTACAATACAGAATTAAAGCCGAATGAACCGAAATGTGAACATAGGCTCTTTTACAATTAAAGAAACTTAAAAGGATGAAAGTGCAATTTTCACAAAAAAATAAAAAATAACCTTATGTGGGTTCCAAGAAAGAAACCCACCCTCTTCCCCACACGCTAGGGCTGAATGGTGAGGGAGGCATGTGGGAGGGCATGCATGGGACGTGGTGGAGGCATGACAACATGCAACAAGTGGCGAGAAGCGGTGGAGGAGGGTTGGTGTGGAGCCCCTCTCTTTTTTTATTTTTTTTATTTTTTGAGTTTTTTGTAAATAAAAAAAATAGATGTGGGAATAAAATGGTGGTGATGGTGTTGATTGTGATGATTAAACAAAATATGATGATTAATGATGAATGATGGTGGGTAATGATTATGAAAATATTTTGGTGATGTGATGATTGTGATATGAATCAACAAGGGAAAAAATGTTAGATAAAGAAATTGAAGAAAATTAGAGGGATAGAAGATTTACCTGTGAGGATCACCAGATTTTGGAGGAGCTATGATGCACTCCCGTTGTCGCTTCAAGGAGATGGCATGTATTCCAAAGCCTCAACGAGCCTTGTAAAGCTCGTGACGGTAGTGCATACCATCGGATCTCCCTTAGGTTGTCATCGCTCAACCCGTCTCCTACAGCTGTCACCTGAAGTTTAAAGGGGCTCGACCTCACTTCTTTCGAAATGGCAGATGAGAAGTAACGTTGGCGACGAGGTCCCTTTTATGGGCGGTTGGAACCGTTGTGTAAGAGAGATGGGATCGTGGTTACGGGAGAGGGAGTTGACCAAGAAAGGTGGAGGTGTGCACGAGGTGCGTGCGGGAAGTTGGAGTGAGAGGGAGAGGGTGCATGAGAGGAAAGGAGAAAGTGAGAAGAATATAGGGGTTCGTGCATGGGATTGCCAAATATGGGTGGAGAGAGAGAAAGTGAGTGAGATAGGAAGAGAGGAGGAGGCGCTATGTGGCACGTCGGGAGCGGCCACGTGGAACTCATTTTTAATTATTTAAAATAATAATAATAAATAATAAATAGATTAAAATAAAATAATAAAAATAAATAAAATAAAATACAGTACAATAAAAAATGATAAAATGGGTGACACATGACGGCTCCAGGAGGTGCCACGTATCGCTCCCAGAAAAATCACAAGTTAATTCAAAAGAAAAATAAAAAAGAAATAACAAAAGGGGTCAAATGAAATATGGTTAGCACTAAATTTTCTCATCTCGATGAGATCTACAACTTTTGTGAAGGGTTAAAAATCAAATGAAATCATCTATGCAAAGTGTATTTTTGGGTGGTATCTTATAGGTATAAAATACTGCATTTTTGTCTTTTGCAATTTTTTTGTCAATTTTAAAAAGAGAAAAATCAAAATAAAAATAGAGAAAATATGAAAGGAATATTTAAAAATTAATTTATTTTTCTGAATTTTCAATAATTAAGAAAATAAAAAAAATAAAATACAAGGGTACTATGGTCAATATGTACAATATACAATAAAGGCCTAAAACCCAAGTTTCACATACGATCTCCGATTTTTACAAAATTAGTCTTGTTTTGAAGGTATTTGAATGTATATTACTTTAATAGTAAGTAGACCTAAATCAGATATTGTATGAGAGAGATATCTGCATTTTAAGGTTCATAGTTTCAAACTTGGATCTAGGTTTTATTGGTCAATTTTACAAGTTAATATTTTTTTTTGATATTTTTCTTTAATTAGTGTTACTAATATATACACTGTGGAGTTGGTTGTATTGGATTTGGAGTTAGTACAAAATATATACAAATATAGTATTTACACGTGATTTTTACAAGTGAATTGGGCTTCTTATTTAATGCAAATATGAATGATAAAATGCAGATATTATTTACACATGCATGAATGCTAATTATGCAATACAAGTAGAAATATGCAGCTAATTGCTTGGGAACAAAGCTCTATTTTCAACTTTTAGAGTAATGAATCACAGATCCATCACCAAGCAGGGCCGTTAGTCAAGAAAATGCTAGTTCTCTCAACAACAAATAGGGAGATTTATCCCGAATCAGCCTCAGTACCATCAGCAGTCTCCACAGAACTATGGTAATTGGAGATAAAATCAGTACCAACAACCACAATACCGTCAATACCAGCAGAATCAGTAGTACTCGATTATGGCATATCAGAATCCTCCTCAGCACCAACAACAATATCATCCTTATCCTCAATACCACAATCAATACTCCCACCAGCAACCTCCACACCTATCCCAGCATCAGCATGGACAACACATCGAATCATCCGAGGCTGCACCTCCTATGAACCCCGCATTGGATTGCCTGGCTCAGCTAGTGAAAAGTTTAGCAAAGATGAGCTAGAAGCTCGATGAACTTACCGACGCGAAGACCTCCATCCCAACACAGGTGGAATCTAACCCCCAACAACTTATTTAAGAAAGAGTAGGTAGTATGTGATGTTCTCTCCGGTCTAACAGAATCAGACATGAATGAATCATTTTTATCTCATGTTGTTACTCTCAGGAGCGGTAAGACCCTACAGTCGTCTACTACAATGAAGGGGAAGAATAAAGCTTCGCCAGGTGAATAATCATCTTCTACAATAGTCGATCCGGCATCCAGGATGGGTGAGGAGGAAAAAGAAGGAGAAGAATCATCAACAAAAGGCCAAAAAAATCAAAAAAATAAAATATGCTAAAAAGATAGCACTAGAAATAGTAGCCGAAGCACCAACCGACCAACCTTGGAGGAGACTACACCTAGAGATGATCCAGTTCCAGCCGATGGAGCCCCTCTACATATTTTGGATGTCCGTCTTTCCTGGATGACCCTACTCATTTTAGTCATCCATTTCTACAGCCTGAAGTGGGCACAAATTTTGATGTAAGTAAGAATACTATTATTGATGTTGCTTTTGACTCTGTAAATATTCCTTTTCCAGACACTCTGAGAAAATGCAAAAAAAATAAAAAAATTTGAAAAATGCCTTGTCTGGTCCCGATGTTGTTGAGATTATTCAGAATCTTGTGCTTGAAATGCCCTTGCTCAAAGCCATCAAGTACATGCCTAACATCAAGAAAGGTTTGAAAGAAGCATGTACTTCGAAGAGACAACCACATAGAGCCAAAGAAAGAAATGTGAAGCATATTCTGACCGTGGCTACAGTAAATGCAACCAGTAATCTCCCGATGAAAAAGAAGGATTTGTGAGCTCCTCTAGTCAGATACCAGATGTTTGATCAAGAGTTCGACCAAACTCTACTCGATATTGGATCCTTAATCAACTTGATGCCCACTTCACTATCCATGGAGTTTGGGTTGGGACTGCTCAAGTCTACTAGAATGATTCTACAATTTGTAGATACATCCATCAAGTGGTCATGAGGAATTTTGGAGGATGTCATCGTCACCATTTTGGGAATGTAGTTTTCTACGAACTTCATCGTGCTAGACATGGACACCTCATATCCTCTTCTGCATACCTCAATAATCCTTGGACGACCGTTCCTTCGAACAGCCAAAGTAATGGTGAACTATGGTATGGGGCATACCACCTTCCCCTCGAACAACGACAAGATGCCAATTGAGATAATCCATGTACATAAACAATCAGAGCCTACATCAGATGAGAGTGAGACTGTAGAGTAGTGAACAAAAGATTGTGACTTTCTTGCTGAAATCCGTGATAGAAATCTATTTATGGATGATGTTGAAATCCATGAGTTCCTCTCCACACAAGAACTACTGGATAGTACAATCAAGTTCCCAGATGTCCTTGGTGATGAGATTTTCGCAGAGTTTTCTGATGAATGCATCTATGGTCACATGTCCTTAGCAGAGAAAGAGGTAATTATTGTAGACTTTTGTAAACAAGATTTGGTGATAGAAGAATTCTATGTAGCATTGAATTTAGATCTCATAGTGCCAATGGTGGACACCATATAGTTGAAAAACCTGATACCTTAGCCCTACACAGTAGCTAATGTCACCACCGAGTTCAATCAGACCCTGCATGAGCTCAAGCCACTTCTAGCAAATATGAAGTACACTTTCCTTGTGGGTGCACAAAACATGTTCTCTGTTATCATCAATTCATATCTAATCGAGGAACAAGAATCTCATTTGCTTGAGGTTCTTGAAATAAACTGCAAGGCCATATGATGGAAAATTTTAGATCTCCTTGGGATCAACCCCTCTCTGTACTCGCATCACATATATCTTGAGGAAGACTACAAACTATCCCCAGAGTTCCAGCGAAGACTGAATCCAAATCTCTATAGGTTGTGATGAATGAAATCACGAAATGGTGTGATGATGGATTCACATATCCCATCTCTAACTCGAAATGGGTGAGCACCTTACATGGTATGCTAGAGAAGTCAGGGATCACCATGATCAAGAATGACAAAGGAGTGGAGATCGCAACTGGAGTACTGACATCTTGGCGCGTCTGTGTGGACTACAAATGCCTGAATCTAGCGACTAAGAAGGACCATTTCTCGTTGTCCTTCATCGACCAGATCATTGAGAGAATGGCTGCGAAGGAGTATTTTTGTTTCTTAGATGGATACTCTGGTTACAACCAAGTGGCTATAGCTCCTGAAGATCAAGATTAAACAAACTTCACATGTCCATTTGGGACCTACACCTTCCGTAGAATGTCGTTCTGTCTTTGTCAAGGTTGCAAAAGTCTGTAGTCGGTACTCGATCGGTCGGGTCACTGACTAAGGAGTAATCGGTAGTCGGGCAACTAATCGGATTTAGTCGGGCTTTAATCGGTTTTGAATTTTATGATTATTTTTAATATATAACTCATTTTTATACATATATTTACATAGATTTTGTATATTTTTGTACCATCATAATAAAATAAAGAAGTAATTGAATTTAAATAAAACATTAAGCATATTATGATAAGTATGCTTATAAAAAAAAGCAAAATCTAAAAAATATGGTATCTCTAAGCAAAAAATTGGTCGACTAGTGTGCTTAGTTGGAATTAGTCGGTACTCGGTCGGCCACCCTACTGACTAGACTAGTCGGACCTACTAGTCGGCCCAGTCGGCGACTTTTACAATATTGGTCTTTGTAATGCTCCGATGACATTTCAACGATGCATGCTGGTCGTATTCATAGATATGTTTGGAAGTTTTCTTTAGGTTTTCATGGATGACTTCTTGGTCTATGGAGACAGCTTTGATTAGTGCCTATCTCATCTAGACCGAGTCTTGAAGAGATGTTGTGAAGTGAACTTGTGCTCTCGTGGGAGAATATCCATATTAATGGTGATCGGGGGTATTGTGCTAGGCCATGTAATATCAAAACATGGCATGGGGGTAGACCATGTGAAGGTGGAAGTCATCTCAAAACTTGAGCCTCCTACAAATCTGAAGCAAGTCAGATCATTCCTAGGGCACGTCGGTTTCTATCACTGATTCATCGATGACTTCAGTAAAACTGCCCAACCACTGACTAAGCTTCTGGGAAAGGAGGCAGATTTTATCATTGATGATAAAGTCCTCCAATCATTCAATCAGTTGAAAGAACCGATTACCAAGGACCTTGTCCTTCAACCACCAGACTGGTCTCTCCCGTTTGAGATCGAAGAGACAATTGGCCATTTGAATTCACTATACTAGCAGGAATTTAGATGAAGCTCAGAGGAAGTACACTATCATTGAAAAAGAGATTCTAGCAGTCGTCTTCGTCCTATAGAAATTCAGATCCCACCTGCCTGGATCCAAAGTGATTATTTATGCAGACCATTCTGCCATCAAGTATTTACAAGCCAAGAAGGATGCCAAACCAAGACTTATCAAATGAATTCCTCTGCTCTAGGAATTTTATATAGAAATTCGGGATAAACCTGGAGTTAAAATTATGGTGGCTCACTTGTCAAGATCACTATTGATTATTACCAATTACTAAAACTTTCTCAAATGAAGCAATCTTGTCAGTTTCCTCTCTCCCTTGGTTCGTCGATATTGTGAATTATTTTGTATCCAAGAAAACTCTACAAGATTGGTTGTAGCTGAAAGTCAGAAAATTCTTGTCGGATATTCATTTCTACTAGTGAGAGGATCCTTATCTCTTTTATGAGGGGGCAAGTTTCATCTAGAGGAGATGCATTCCTCTGTAGGAAGTCCGAAGTGTCCTCGAGCATTGTCATGCTAGAGTATCAGGAGGACACCACTATGGGAGAAGAACATCAACAAAAGATCTACAATGCGGTCTTTGGTGGCTCTCTATTCAAAGATGCAGAGATATTGTTAAACATTGCACTGACTGTCAGAGACTGGGAAGCACTATTGGACTAAGAGACATAATGCCTCTGAAATACATTCATATTTCAGACGTGTTTGACGCGTGGGGCATTAACTTCATGGGCATGTTCCCCAATAGTCAGATTTTAAGTATATTCTACTTGTTGTCGACTATGTGAGTCATTGGGTGGAGGCTATTCCAACCCAAGCCGCTGATAGTCACACCATCTGCCGGTTCCTAAGGGAAAATATCATCACAAGGTTCAGAATACCCAAAATTTTTATATCAGATGGGGGTATCCATTTCATCACTAGAGAGGTAAAGAAGCTGACACAGGAATTATGCATTGAACATCGTGTCACCTCTCCGTACAACCCACAATCCAAGGCTGGACAATTGTCCAAATATGGAGATATAAACAATTATGTAGAAGCTTGTATGTCCCGACAGGAAGAACATGTCACAATTTCTTCTTTGGGCCTATCGGACCACCTACAAGTCACCATTAGGAATGTCTCCCTACCGCATAGTGTATGACAAGCCATGCCATTTGCCCATAGAACTCATTCACAAATCTTTGTGGGAAATTAATGTCTGTAATTTGGATTCCAAGAAGACCGGAAAGAATAGAAAGCTGGATCTGAATCAACTTCTTGAACTTCACGATTATGCATACGATAATAGCCTAATGTACAAAGAGAAGGCCAAGAAGTGGAATGACAAGCACATCCACCGCAAGACTTTCGAACCGAGTCAAAAGGTTTGGTTGTTTGATGCAAAACTCAAACTATTCCTAGGGAAGTTGAAGAGAAAATGGACTAGGCCTTTCATAGTAAAGCATGTGCATGATAATGGAAGCATCGTGATATCTGGACTATCAGCTGACGCAAAACCATTCGTAATCAACATGCAGTTACTGAAACCGTATCTCGATCTTGATACATTTTTGTCCATGGGTTGATTCAATGCAGCTTGTCTATTGATTAAGAAATTCATGCCGCAGCATTAGTAGAATCTGATAAGGCCATCACAAATATTTTTGATTTGTTAATGTTTTTCTTCTTTTCTACTTTTCCTTTTTGTTTTCACTGTTTGAATTCGTTCTTCTGTGTTTCCCTCACCCCATTCATCTGTATTATACTTAGGATATGCTTCATCCTAAGAATAGTGAGGGTGGGCAACCTCGGGTTACTCATTCTTTGATCACTCGCATGTCTCCTCAATTATTGATAATTTTTCTATACTTAGGATATTTTACCGTAAGTATATGGGGAGATAGGCCGAGCTGATGATTCATTTATTTGTTCCCACCCTAGACCCTCCCTACATGTAGAATATAGACTGCTATACTTAGGATTAATTGATTCTAAGTATAGGGGGACAGTCGGCTTCTTATTCTTTATTGAGTTGTTGTAGTATAGACTTTTCTATACTTAGTACGAGTTCTTTCTTCCTTTTCTCTTCGATCTATGAGGACATAACTCAAGCTAAGTATGAGGGGGACACCATACTCTTTATATATAGCTATAACTTTTTCTTTCGTATTTTCAATAAGTATGGCTAAAATCCATTTAAATAAGTGTAAAGAAAATACTGGTATAAAACAAATTAAAATTCTCTGTAAAATCTTCTTGAAAAATATGTTGAAAATTGTTTGATTTTTTTTGTAAAATGTCTTCAATCTTTCTAAAAATATTTTGTTTGTAGAAATTCCTTTTAATTGTTTAAAATAAATGGTTTTGAAAATCTCTTTGCAAATGGTTTGGAAAATGGTTGTAAAAATAATTTGAAAAATCTATATAAACTATTTCAAAAACATTTTCAAAATGATTTACAAATTTTGTAAATGTTCACAAAAATTACTTGTTAAGTTAGTTTGCAGTACAAAGTTTTCAAAATTTTGCAAAAAAATTCAAATTATTTTAGGAACTATATACATAATCCAAGCAAATGAATATCTCTTACAAACCTAACACATTAACCTGTAAATAATAATTAAATAGATGTAGAGACCTCCTGTAAATTTCTAAATCCTAATTCTGGTAAACTATGCACTTCGATGTAAATATTTGTACATATTTCTTTTCCTAAAAACTTTATTTTAAAAAAATTCCATGAACATTTGTAAAACCTTTTTCAAAATTGCATAAAAATTTGCAAAAAATTCAAAAATCCATAAAAATTCAAAATTAGAAAATTTCTTCAGAAAAATATTTTCTTGCACTATACATAGCATTCAAAATTTTCAGAATAACATAGACAATTGAACAAGTCCAAATAACTTCTGAAGATTGAACCTTGGAATAGACCTTAATACACTTAATTTTAGAGGAACCAATTGAGGACTGGAAATGGAGATATTTCAGTCGATGACTTAATTCTTTAGGTTCCATAAGATTATGTTCATGAGTCAATTCAATGTGCCGAAATAGAACCCTTCATATCATTCGTAAGACTCTTGAGGCAATGACTTGACTGAAAACCTCACACATAGCACTTAACTAAACTCAGATGGATTGTTGAAAAATCTTGAGGGTCTAAGTCGGGATGATGCAAGGTCGCTTCATCAAGGTTGGCTCAAGAACCATTCTTGGGGATTGCCGACACCGGTACTCTAACCCACTTCTTTTGGTAACAATGGTATCTAAATACTAGAGATGGATTGAGACAATGCTTCGGGTGAGAAATGGTCTACTGGCGCAACTTTCTCTAAGAACCCCAAAAATGGGTGGAATAAAAGATGTTATATCTATGGGGCACAAACAAGAATGCAAAAGCTGTACAAAGTCAAATAAAATATCTAAATAAGCATGCACCTAAAATTCCATAAGAGCTTCATAAAAAGCATGCTTCTTGGTGAAGAATCTGTTATACTGCACGATTTCACAATGGAACGAAGACTACACTGGTCCATTCCCTCTTTTCCCCCCATTCTTCTAACTTCTTCTCCCGTTCGGTTGTAAAGACCGGGAGCAGCTAACCTTAGAAGGGAATATCTGTCTCCATGAGGATGATTTACCAGAAGGGCATATGCCTTGGTAGTTCAATGGATTTGTCTAGGGAGAGCTGAACAATTTCACACACATGGTTCTGTTACTTCAAGGTAACAAGAGTATGCGACCAAGAGGATGGTTCTGACATGGTTGGGAATTGGATTAGATAATAGGAGTATGGAACCTAAGAGATATTATGTCACACTTCTTGACTTCTATGTGTTTCTGAACACACCATTAATCCAAATGCTTTCTCTAAGATCCAAACTTTGACTTTGTTCAGATAAATTTAAAAGTCGACAATTATTCCAAGTTATTTATTTTTCTTTATTTTCTTTCTGCATTTATAGGAAAAAGTGGTTGCTAGGGACTAGTAAAGGCAAGTACGGGGGGGGGGGGGGGTGATGAATCTTCATTTCATCACCTCTATTCTTTCATTTTGGCCTTTAAACCCTATCTAAATGCATGTGTATATCATTAATTTGTCAAAATAAACACTTGATAATTTGTACGAATATATTGTATAAACTATTGTATATTAATTGTATTTAAGTCCAAAATAAAAGAATAAAGGAAGAAAAGAAAAAGAAATGAAACACCATAGTTGTTTAGTGACCATAGCCCCTGAGACTCAGTCATCATGATGACTTAGTAGATAAGAAAAAAAGTATGGGGAGATAGAGCGGCTAACTGTACAGACCACATGGTCTAAAAACCCTAAAAATTTAGACGAACAATTACCTTTTGGAGCCTATTTTATTCTTTATTATTTATGCATCAAATCAATAATCTTTGTACATGAAAGTTGTAAATAATAATATGCAGAAAAATAAAAATTGATTTCACTTTAAAAAATATACAATGTACTTTTTACACTTAGAATAAAAAGCCAAAACCCAAACTTCCCAGACCCATATATTCTCCATATGAACACAAAATGTACTGAAAGCTTAGTTGTATATAAATTTTAATAAACTATTTATGAAGGTGGTTTAATTTAATTTGGAGTTAATATGCAAAAGTTAGGTTTGGGACCCTTATTGTAAAGTCTACATGAATAAAATACGCATTTTATTTATTCTTTATAATTTTTATAATTTTATATTGGAGTTAAGATGCAAAAGTTAGTCCGCCCATTTTTGGAGGTCTTAGAAAAAGTTACATTCGCGAACCATTCCTCATCTGAAGCATTATATCAATCCATCTTCTATCTTTAGATGCCATGGATATTAGAAGAAGTGGGTTAAAGTAATGGTTTTGGATATCCCCAAGAATGGTTCTTTAGACACCCATGACGAAGTGACCTAGAATCGTCCCAATTTAGACTCCATTATTTTTCAACAACCATCTGAGTTGAGCTAAGTATTAAGTGTAAGGTGTTTAGTAAAATCATTATCTCAAAAGTCTTACAGATAATATGAAGGGTTCTAGTTTGACACAATGAATCGACTCATGAACCAAGTTTCATGGAACCTAAAGTATTAAGCCAAGACAACCTAAAGTATCCCAATTCAAGTCCTTAGTGGGTTCCTCTCAAGTTGAGTGCATTAAGGTCTATACCAAGATCCAATATTCATACATTGATTTAGACTTGTTCAATTATCTTGATCATTACGAAAAATACAAATGCTACGTACAATGCAAGAGAAAATCTTTTTCTATTTTGAACTTTTTATGGATTTTAAGAAGGGTAAAATGGGGCTGCCCCCAGGGAGTAGCCAACTTGGCTACTCCCACCCTTATTTTTTCCTTATTTTTTTATTTTGTTGGAAAATAAAAATTTGTATATTCATCATTATATCCCTCCCACATTCTATTAAAATTTCGTCAGAAACAGAGACTCCTAAGCCCTCCATCCAGACATCATTTTTTAACGGTCGCAGGATTTTTGAAATCGACCATGTTTGGATGGAGGTCATAGGAGTCTCTGTTTCTGACGATAATAGAATGTGAAAGGGATATAATGATGAATATACAAATTTTTATTTTCCAAAAAAATAAAAAATGAGGGGAAAATAGGGGTGGGAGTAGCCAAGTTGGCTACTCCCTGGGGGCAGCCCCATTTACCTCTTTTAAGAAACGGTTTTGCATATCTTTATGAAGGTTTTGAAATGATTTTGCAAATGTTTTTGTATTGAATTTCACAGATTTTTATGGATTTTTTTCAATAAAGGTCAATAAGGTAAATATGTATAGCTATTTACACGAGAGTGCATTTATAATTACAAGGGTGATGGTGTATTTTACACTAGAAATTTATAGGTTAAGATTTAGTTATTATTTACAAGATTTATGTGCATTTTTATACAGTTTGTAAGGATTTTATTTAGGCTATTATTTACACAAGGTTCCCATTAGAAATCATTTTTGCAAACATTTTGAAAACTTATTTTTGTAAATAATTTTGACAACATTTTTACAATCATTTAAAAAGGTTGAAAATAATTTTGTAAATATTTTCCAAAAAGTATATATAGATTTTTCATAATATTTTTACAGTCATTTTTCCAATCATTTGCAACTATATTTCAAAATATTTTATTACACAAATAAAAGAATTTTTTGCAAACAAAAAAATTCAAAGATTTGAAAATATTTTTCAAAAGTTTTCCAAATAGTTTTCAAAAGATTTTTCAACCATATTCAAATCATTTTGCAAAACATTTTAAAACTATTTTATTACTTATTTTCAAAGAATTTTGGTGTGTTTTATTAATTTAGCCATATTATTGAAAATATGAAAGTACGAGTTATGGATAAAGTATATAAAAAATATATACCATCCCTTATACTTACCTTAGGCTATGTCCTCATAGACCAGAGAGGAAAAAAGGAAGACAACTCGTACTAAGTATAGAAAAGTATATACTACAATGATTAAAGAACCAACGATTGAGAAGTTGACCAACCATACTTAGGATGAAATAATCGTAAGTATAACAGACTGTACACAAGATAGGGAGGGTCAAGGGCGGGAATGTACGAACTCATCAGCTCGACCTGTCCCCCTTTCCTTAGGGTGAAAGATCCATAAATATAGATAGTGTATCAAGAATTGAGGAGACTGATGAGGGATCAAAGAAATGAATAACATGTGGTACTCACCCCCTATACTTAGGACAAAGTGCGTCCTTAGTATAACAGTGATGAAAGGTGTGAGCACCTTTTTCGAAAGAACAGAAAAAAGGAAAGGAAAATAATAAAAGAAGAAAACAAAAATTATTTTCGTAATTTGTATGCTTAAGCATATGATCCTTTGGACTCTAGGATCTCATCTTGAAATACAACCATAATAGAATTGACAACGGACGGGAATGTGAAGTGCTCTAAATATGGCTTCAGCAATTGTCTGTTGACTAAAAAAGGTTGTGTGTCATGTGACAATTCATTTATCAATAAACTCTTGTTGTCACACATAGTTTTTAGCACAGAAGGATCATACAATTTTATTTTCAATTTGCATGGGAAAATCTTCAACTTCGCATCAAATAGACAAACCTTCTGTCCATGTTCGAAAGTCTTCCTTCAACTGTGTTTATCGTGTTGCTTCTTGATTTTCTCTTTGTACATAAGGTTGTTATCGTAAGCGTAGTCTCTGAATTCAAGCAATCTGTTTAGATCAACTTTGTGGTTCTTTCCTTCTTTCTCGGAATTAACGTTGCACATGTTCAATGCCCGTAAGGATTTGTGAATTAATTCGACGGGAAGGTGGCATGGCCTGTCATAAACAAGGTGGAAGGAAGACATGCCAAGAGGATACTTATACGTTGTGCGATATGATCAAAGAACTGAATCAAGTAGCGGTGACCAATTCTTCCTATATGGTCGTACAAGATTTTGCAATATAGTTTTGATCTCCCCATTTAAGCATTCTTCCAAGCCATTAGATTGTGGGTGGTATAGCACTACAACACGATGATCCATGTCGTATTCTTTAGTCAACCTCTTAACCTTTTTTATGAATTGTCTCCCCCCCATCTTATGCAAGACTTTTGGTCCTGAACTGCGAGATGATGTTATCCTTAAGAAAGTGAAAGACTGTGCGACTATCTGTAGTTCGAGCGAGGATTGCCTACACGTCTACTAACATAGTATATGGCCAACATGATGTATTCAAAACCCTAGATGCTAGGGAATGGACCCATGAGGTCATGCCCCAAGCGTCGAAGACATCATATACATAAATGTATTTCAGAGGCATTATGTCTCGCATACTGATATTTCCAGCTATTCGTTGATAGTTGGTACATTCTTCACATAATCATCTGCATCCTTGAATAGAGTTGGACACCAACGGCCAAATTGAAGAACTTTTACTTCCTCTTTCTAGATTGGTGTCCACTTCAAGCTTATGACAGTGGTCTAGGACACACATTATCTCTTCCTGAGGTACACACCTCCTCCAGATGCAATCTCCACCTTCTCAGAATAGATGTAGATCCTACCACTTGTAGAAGTGAACATCTGTCAAGAATTTGTCAAGTTTAATCTTCGTCCAGTCTGGTGGAGTTTTCTTGGAGACAACGTAGTTGACAATATCTGCATACCGGGGGAGAGAGGATATAAACAAGACTGCCCCATCTAGAAAAGTCTCTATGATCGGAATGGAATTCTGCTTAGGAGGCTTTGCTTCAATTATTTCGTAAAGGTGATCTGACACCACATTTTTGATGCCTGATCGGAGTAGTGGCGAGCCCCAAAAACCCTACGTTAAATTTGTTGATTTTATGTTGTAGTATTCGAGTTAGCATGATTAGTCAAAATGACCACTTAATTAATTTTAGCAATTAAAATGAATGGTCAATTTATTTTATTAGGTAAGTCGCAAGGTCAAACTCAAGGAGGTAATATGAGGGTCAAAATTAAATCTTTAAATAATTCAAGAAATCAAGTTTTTAGAGAAATGAAGAATATTTTTGGTATTTTCTTATTTTAGCTTTCTATGGATTTTTAATTTAAGAGATGTAATTAATGCTAAAATAAAATATGATGCATGGGTTTTCAAAGTATTTTAATGAAATAAAAGAATGTTATGGAATGTGACAAGAAGTAAATAAAATACATGAAATAAAAGAATGTTATGATTTTTAAATGATATAATCATGTCATGAAATGATTATACAAAGTGATGATAAATATGGAGCAAGATTAACTAAGCAGCAACTAATCAGATCAAGTAAACCTCCTTCTCATTTTATCTTAAAAATAATGTGTCAAATAATATCATATTAATTTCTCCAATAAATGTCCCAAAAATCAAGGCACAAGTTGTTAAACAAAAGAATCAATGAAGATAAATAAAGATGCTCAAAATGAATAAAATCAATCCTCAATTAATTATTGTAAAATAATTGCTAAAAAAAGATCTCAGTATTTTATACGATATGCAGTAAATCAGGGATCAAATAGACACCAAAAATGTCAAAATCCGATAAATAATGCTCAAGTTAGGAATAATTGAAGTTCAAGGATTAAATTGAATAAAGAAAAATAAATCATTGTAGTTATTCCTTTGTGGAGGGGCCTTCTGATAATTATGAAAAGTCGGAGGACTTCTTTTGCAATTTACCTCTCATGGGGGTATATTAGCAATTCCAAGAAGCCATGAGAATGCTTTTGCAATTTTTCTGCTCGATACATGCGCCTTACATGCGAGTCTAGACGGTGGGGTTCCTTTGGGTATTTTCTGGAACAAGGGGGCGTCGGTTCAAATATACCCAAAGTCACGCGAAGCACATGTAGAGGTGTTGCAGCTAAGGCAGAGGCTCGTATCGAGCCTCAATGTGCCAACGTCACTATGCCTCGTTGGCGGCTCGGTAGATCCAAACCTAAGATCCTTGGTAGGAGCTTCGGTGGAGATGATGTGGGATTCCATGGGCCACTGGATTCGGATGAGATCCGATGGTCCATTTTTGGGCAACAATGGATGGTATTGATGAGGCATCGTTCTTGATTGAATGTTGCATGTAGCGTGACCTGGGCTGGAGAAGGGGGAAACTGCTCAGTTGTTGTTGCAAAGGCGAGGAGGCAGCTGGACGGCGGAGGAGAGTAGACTAGTCAACACACGACCAATTGCTGTTGCGGGTTGCCACCGTGATGGTGGAGGAAGCTCTGTTGAATAGGTAGGCAAAGTTGTCGAAGGCTTGGTTGTGGTGTGGACTACAATGCAAGTTCAGAGCCTAGAGGCTTAAAGTTGCTGCTATGGAGCACGAGAGAGATGGACAGAGGTGCTCCAAAAATAATGGTGGATGGAACATAGGTGAAGATGATGTGAGGTTACGGGAGCTAGAAGAGAAGGCAACGAGAGAGGTAGTGGGATGGTGGTCGAGTCGATCTAGAATGGCATGTCAAAAGGAGAAAAAAAGAGGAGCAGAATGAATATGGGGAAGAATGTGTAAGGGGTGAGTCGTTTGAGCGAGAACAATGAGGGCTCTCACTTGGTAATCGCTTTGATCGGAGGTCAGTGAAGACCTCGAGAAGCATTGTTGCAACTCATGAAGGAGATGGTAGCAAAGTGCTTGCAACATTTGGGATCTCGCATGAGGGAGGGTTTCTATCACCAACCGTCCTCTCTCTCTCTCTCTCTCTCTCTCTCTCTTTTGGCTTGGTAGAAGAATGTAGATCAGCCGATCTGGTGGATGCTGATCACGATTCTCAGTGATGGGTTCATATAGGAGAAGAGTCAGTTGTTGCTGGAGAGGATAAGGGATTTGGTACGAGATAGAATTGAGGGAGGTGGTCGGGGATTACGGAGTGGATTGGGATCGAAGGCATTGGGTGAAGACGGGGGAAGGGGATAAGGAGAGGTGGTTAGAGACTGGTGGTGGGAGAAGAGGGTTGTTGCATGCCTACATTGCCACAGAAGGCGGGCTGTTACGCGCTACACTACACAGGAGAAAGAAACCCTCACATGCAGGGCATGTGAGGAGAGGGAGAAGGAGATGTCACCTGGCACACAGGGGTGCAATCACGTGGCATGGATTAAAATAAAAGGTAAAATTAAAATAAATAATAAAACATAAAAATAGTAATAAAAAAATATAATAAAATAAAAAAAATAACATAATAAAATAAAAAGAAAGAAAGAATAAAATAAACTAAAAGAGGGTGACCACCTGTCGCTCTATGAAAATTCAAAAATTAACTCAAAAGAAAACTAAAAAATAAATAACAAAAGGAGTCAAATAAAAAAAGTGATCAACATGAAAGTTCCTCGTCTCGATGAGATCTACAACTTTCGTGAAGGATCAAAACCAAAAGAAATCATCTATACAAAAAAGTATTATTGGTGATATCCTATAAATATAAAATATCACATTTTATCTTTTGTGAATTTTTTGTCATTTTTGAATAAAATAAAAAATCAAAATAAAATCTAATAAAATATAAAATAAATATTTACAACTTAATCTTTTTATGATTTTTGAATAATTAAGAAAATAAAAAGATAAAATAAAGAGGTAATATGTACAATATACAATAAGGAGCCCAAAACACAAGTTTTATGCATGAACTCATATTCTTTTGAATTTATTCTTATTTTGAAGGTAATTGAACGTACATTCATTCAAAAGTGAGTAGGAGTTAATAGGAGACTGTATGAGAGAGATATTCACATTTTTAGGCTTTTAGTCTCAAACTATGGTTTGGATTTTATTGGTCAAATTTATAAATTTGTATTTTTTCGGTATTTTAATTTATTAATATTTGTAATATGTACACAATGAATGTGATTTGAGTTCAATTAGAGTTAGCATGAATTTATTAGAAATGTTTGCAATTTGGTGAAAATGCATGGATGATTATGAATGCAATATGAAGTGTTGATTTATGAAAATTATTTACAGGTGCCTGAAAGTTAATTTTATGAAGTTAACATGAAAATGAACATAAATTCTCGGGACGAAGCTTTTTTGTCAACTAATTAGAGTGGTGAATCATAGATTCATAAAGTAGAAGAATCCAACGAATCAAATGAGGCTTGGCATCTTTCTTGCTACAGAATGGACAATGTAGATAATAACCCTTGATCCGACGAGGTGTTATCTGAACTTCTCCAATGCAAACACTATAACTAGCAACTCTTTTTCTGTCACTATATAATTTTTCCAGGCTTCATCAAGTGTTCTGCCAGCATAATTTGTAAAGGGCAACCCATCTCGTCGTTGTCCTAACACAACACCAATTACGAAATCTGATGCATCTGCCATAATCTCGAAGGGTAGAGACCAATCTGATGGCTGGAGGACATGAGCATGTGTGATCAAATCCTTAAACACATTGAATGGTTGGAGGACTAGGTCATCGACCACAAAATCAGCCTCCTTACTGAAATGCCTCCCACTACCCTTGTTAATTCGAGCAAATTAATGTTCAAATTAATTGATATCGTTCGTTGCAGTCGGATAATGAGAGCAGATCAAAAACCACTTTTAATTAAAACAAGTTAATCGCGAGCGACAAATTTTTTTTACTTGGGCAAGCCCAAGGTCAAACTCAGGGAGGTAGCTGTCTCCTTAGGTGAATTTTTAGCAAAGTCCAAAGTGTGATTTTCGGGGAATAATTTTTTTGGTCTTTTAATGTATTTCATGCAAGACACATGCGAAATCAGGCCAGTTTACAAGTTAATTCAAAAATGTGGTCAAATCGAGTCCAAAAATTACAAAACTTGGCCAGATTATGAAATGCAATGAAATTAAGGTATACTATTTTTTTTAGAATTTTCTGATACTAAATGAATTTATTGTGAATTAAAATGAATGCAAGGTGATTTTCACAAAATTAATTTTAAATAAATATCAAATCATAATATTTTTAGGAACAAAAATTATCCTAGATAGATTTGAAGGTAAGGAATCCAGGAAAATTATCAAAACTAAATTTTGATGTGAAGTGAACCTATTACAAATTAATTACGAAAATCACTAAATGAATTATTTAGGCCTCGGGATGCATGCAATTGAGATGAAATTTTTATGCAATGTAAAATTATCCTATATCTACTGTGATTTTTTTGGTGATTTTTGGAGTCACAAAGAATTTACTACTAATTAAGAGGCATAAATGGGCAAAATATAACAAAAATGAACCAATTAATTAATTAAAAAATCTACTGATATTACAAAAATATGCCAAGTGTCACATAATGAAGAGGACAATGTAATCAACACAATGCAATTTTCCAAACTGAAAAATGAATTAATATGAATGCTAAATATGCGTGCAAAGACAGGGGTATAAATGCAATTACAGGAATTAAAAATGCTGAAAATAAAACGTGCTGACAGGGACCAATATGCAATTACCTATAATGAAGAGGGGGTGGATGTAATTTCTCCATGAGAAGCGTGCTCCTCACGTGGGGTCCCTTGGCAGGGATTGGAATGTAATTTTGGAAACCTTCAGGTGCCTCGGTTCACATAACCCAGGGTGCACGTACGGTTCACGTGGGGTTCCTAGGCTCGGAGGTCATCGGAGGCTCGGAGCGAGGTTCGGTCGGATCTAGAAGTTCGGATCTGGCTCGAAGTTGCTTCGGATAATCTGAGCCTAGTGGTCGGGGAGGAG
Source organism: Ottelia alismoides (assembly GCA_037367405.1). Taxonomy (NCBI): domain Eukaryota; kingdom Viridiplantae; phylum Streptophyta; class Magnoliopsida; order Alismatales; family Hydrocharitaceae; genus Ottelia; species Ottelia alismoides. Next base: position 3,555 of record JAZKJV010005662.1, on the reverse strand, counting down.
GCTCGGATTGGGCGACGTGGACGGATCTGGACCGTGGGATCAAGGCTGAACCAACAGTGATAAAATGCTGACGCATGACGTGTGTTAACCCGTTGGATCAAGATCGATCCAATGGTCCTGGAGGCTCGATGAAGAGGGGTACGTAAACGCTCGAACACCGCTGGATCAAGATGAATCCAACGGCCCTCAGATGCTCCTGCGGTTGGCGACGTAGAGAACTGCTGGTTGTCGTCCCCAACGGCCCTCCGCCTCCTGCGGCAGAGAGGGCTAGGCTCCAGGCTGGCCTAGCTCTGCCTCGTCCTCCCGTCGTCGGCGAAGGACGATGAAGGCTCTGACGTAGCTCAGAAGAATCGTGGAGTGGCAGCGAAGCGTCCGGCGACGTTGGTTGAGGCTGGAGTGACCTGGAGGCCACTGGCGGTAGAGCTCGAAGCTGCGCCAGTGAAGTCTCCGACCAATCAAGAGATGGTACCTGTAGGGGGTTAGAAGATAGCTGAAGCACGCGTTTTGACCGTGGAGTTGAATGGAGTGTGATGCAAGGCCTATGAAGCTTTGAAGGTGACCGGTGATCGAGCTCCTCCACAGTGGCGGAGCTGGCGTCGGTGGAATCTGATGTCCCTTATCGGAGGAGACTAATGGTAGCGTGAAGATCAGAGCTCCTTCGCAGAGCTCAGAGGATGCTTGGCGGAGCGAGAAGATGCTCGTGGAGGGCGAATTAAATCGGAGAAAAAGACGAGAAAAGAAGAAGAAGATCGAGGGAGAGATAGAGGAGTCTACCTGGGGTCAGAAGCTCCGGGGAAGCTTCCAGGTCTTCGCTCAAAGGCCGGTAGGAGGACCTGAGCTCGTGCAGCGCCTTGACGGAGCTGTGACACGGCGGTGGTAGGCCGTGGATCTCGCCGGAGTTCTCGATCGTCGCTCAACCTGGGCGCAAATTGCTGTCACCAATCTGACGGTGGGGACTCGGAGTCACTCTCTGTGGTGGCATATGTGACTGAAAGTGGCCGGAGGTGACTCATTTATAGGGTGAAGGTGATGGAGTAGTTGGCGAGGAGGTGGTGTTCGTGGGTGTCGTGGAGCGATGTTGAGGGATTTCATGGAGATCGAGGGGAATGGCGAAGATGAGGGATGAGTGGGCTCTGTCGTGGTGATGTCAGTGGTCGGAGAAGGTGATCGGAGTGGAGCCCAAAATAGCAAGGGGGCGGCCCCTTGCGCACGGTAGAGAACGTGGGCCCGGGGCGTGCGGAGGTTGACGTTGATGTCTTGACCGTTGGACCTCGCGATCCAATGGTCATGATCATGGCGCTATCGAGCGGTTGTGATCTGATCGAGGGCGCGACATCAGAGGGCTCGCATCGCACCACGTGGCGTGCTGAGCGAACGGCAGGGCATGATGGCTCAGATGAAAGGATAGTGCGAATCCAACGGCTGAGAGCACGACATGTCTGAGCGGTTGAGATTAAGTAGATCAGGTGGTGCAAAATGACGCCACGTAGCGCATTGTGGTGCAAGAGCTAACGTGCGGTGAGGATGCGATCCAGGGAGTAATCTAATGACGAGGAAAATAGGAATGCGTGGCGATCAGCGGACCGTTGGATTTAGATGGAGATCCAACGGTCCAGGGCGCAGGCGGATAGATTAAAGGGAGCGGGCCGCATGGCGCAATCAGAGGGCGCCATGTGGCCAGTTGTGAATGGCAGAAAAGAGAAATGAGATTAGGGGGAGAAGGAGGTTGAATTTGGAAAAATGCTTCATTGGGTATTTTACAAGAGAGAACTCTGGCCTTCTTCTTCATATTATTAACTAATAGTGTACGTCTTATAAGGAAGGTGTTATTTTATTTTGGAGGGGATAAAATACAAGTAATTAGGTGGATGTTTTACAAGTGGATTTTACACATGGATTGGCTTCTTATTTAAATGCAAAGATGGATGCTAAAATGCATGTTTTGTGGATTGATGCATGAATGCTATTTATGCAAGATAAAGGGAAATATGATGCTAAATATCCGGGGACAAAGCTCTATTTTCAACTTTAAGAATGATGAATCACAGATTCGTCAACCCCCTATACTTAAACCTTGCTCGTCCCCGAGCAACTAAATGAAATGCAAGAGTGGAATTATTTTGGGTTCCATTCCAAGGTCATGAACAAAAGTTGAAAATGGAGCTTGACTCAACCTTTGGATTAATTGTGTGGCGGAACCTTATTGGGATCTGAATTTTAAGACCTAACAGACTTCAAGTTCCACAAGTCTTCTATTCAAGACGCCTCAACAGTCAGGTCAGAACAAATCCTCAGACCGCAAATTTCTGATGACTATGATTCTTGCTTGTATTGTGTAAGTGAAATATAAATCTCCACATCAGAAATGGTTCAGAAACAACCTCCTCTAACAAGGTAACTCAAATAACCCGGTCAAGTAACTCTTTCCTCGAGGAGCGGGGTATTCCCTTCTAAGTTCAAGTGCGACCAACTCAAGAGGAGGGGGTAGAGAAAAAGAATGGACGGTAGCGAGTGTAGCTACCTATCTCGGGATGCCCGACCAGTGTAGCCAAGTCATCCAGCTGCATTTCTTTACAACTATACATACTTCAACAGGTATTTTATTTTCACTTGGACCTACCTAATTTTTTGGAGTTTTTGTATTTTTTTCGAACTATATACAGGGTGCAGCATGTACATCAGGAGTTTTTCCTCTTGAGCCAGTAGACTATCCCTCTTTTGAAGCATTATTGCAACCTACAGCATCTCGTCCTCAGACGTCAACACCGCCAGACTAGGTTGAGATGCACTACCCTCCCTAGAGGAGGACGGATGTTTCCCACCCTTGTGCTGCTCCAAGCTAAAGGATTCTACCTCCTCACCATCTCATCAATGAAGAGCTACGTGCATTATGCTTGTCCAAGTTAGGTCACTGTCTAAAAGAATCATGCATGTGCACGAGACATTTTACTTAGACTAATCAAGATGACATGTGAACATAGACTTGCGGACTCAAAGAATTAAGTCACTTGACCTGAGAAATCTTAACTCCAGTTCCTATAAGGTTCCTCTGAAATTAGGTGGATTAAGGTCAAATCAAGTCCATCCTCAATATCTACTCATAACTTGGTTTAGAACCCACTAACTTTTCACCTTGCATATGCATGATATGCAGTTGAGATACAGATGGCATGCTATGAAATGCAAGACTCTTTCTCTTTCTTTTCTGATGTAGAGATGGTATGCAAGAGTAAATAAGAAGCCATTAGAATTTTTCACAAATTGTTTTTCAATTATTTGTTATACATCCTATGTTACAACAATTTACAAGAGTATTATACAACTTATACAAGTATATTTTACAAAACATTTTCTCCAAATTTTACCCAACCCGTAATTATTGCGTAATATATGCAAAGATACGTGAAAGTACGAGCTATGGGTAAAGTATATATGTAATATATACATGCCCCCTATACTTAGCGTGTGTTATGTCCTCAGAGCATGAAAAGCGAGGGAAAAAGACATAGCTCGTGCTAAGCGTAGGAGAGCGAAAATTACATAATGTATAAACAC
>JAZKJV010005661.1:0-38690 GCA_037367405.1 Ottelia alismoides | reverse complement strand
TATGAGATTAATGTATAGGATAGGTATTTGTCTCTTCTCCAAAACTCTCCATAGTATCTCTCGTGGGACGGAATCATAAGCCCTTCTCCAAATCAATAAAGATCATATGGATATTCTTCCTTTTAGCTCTATAAATCTCCATTGTTCTCCTCAGCAAATGGATGGCTTCAATAGTTGAGCGACCTGGCATGAATCCGAATTGGTTTTCTTTTACTTGGGAAACTTGCCTCAACCTTCTTTCGATCACACGTTCCCAAATTTTCATAGTGTGACTCATCAGCTTGATACCTCTGTAATTTGAACAATTTTGAATGTCTCCTTTGTTCTTATAAAGAGGCACCACGATACTCCTCCTCCAATCTTCAGGCATTCTCTTGCTTCGCCAAATAACATTGAATAGATTCGTAAGCCAAGTCAAACGACACTCACCTAAAACTTTCCATACTTCTACAGGGATGTCATCTGGTCCAACACCTTTCCCAGGTCTCATAACCTTCAAAGCCTCCTCTACTTCTTTTCTTTGTATTCGTCTATAGCAAGCACGGTTCAAGTAACTTTCACTACTAGCTAGATCACCCAAAGTGATCTCTCTACTTCCTTCTCCAATGAAAAGTTTATGGAAGTACTGCTCCCATCTAGTCTCTATATTCTTCTGAGTAACAAGCACGTGACCTTCCTCGTCCTTAATGCATCTCACTTGAGAAAGGTCTTTGGTCTTTCTTTCTCTTGCTTTGGCCAACCTGAATATATCCTTCTGGCCCTCCTTAGAGTTGAGATTTTTATTCAAAACCTCATAAGCTTTTGACTTAGCTTCGCTTACAGCCTTCTTTACTTCCTTCTTCGCTATTTTATAGTCTGTGACAGTTTCCTCTGTTCTATCCTTAGACATAGCTTTAAAGCAAGCTCTTTTAATTTTTAGCTTCTCTTGCACCCCTTCACTCCACCACCAAGCCTCCTTTTGACCCGGAGCTCCTTCTTTTGACTCGCCTAGCATCTCTTTGGCTACCTTTCGAATACAAGATGCTACTGCCTCCCACATCTCGTTTGCACTACCGCTACAATCCCAAGATAAGTCTTCTAAAACCTTCTCCCTAAAGCTTGATTGCTTCAGCGGAAGATTCCACCACCTAGTTCTAGTGATCTTAGGAACCTTCCTTTTCTTTACCAGCCCTTTTATTTGTAAATCCAAGACTAACAAGCGATGTTGGGTTGTCAAACTCTCTCCAGGGATTACTTTGCAATCTTTGCAACACAACCGATCTCTTCTCCTCAACGCTAAGTAATCTATCTGTGTTCTAGTTGAGCCACTCTTATAAGTAATTAAATACTCCTCCCTCTTCTTGAAAAGAGTGTTTGCTTTGAAAAGATCATATGCAGTTGCAAAATCCAGAATGACTTTTCCCTCTTCGTTTCTATCCCCAAAACCATGTCCTCCATGCACACTTGCATACCCTGAAACATATTTTTCCACATGTCCATTAAGATCTCCACCTATGCAAACCATCTCTCTTTGTGGGATTCCTTATAAAATCTTATCCAGATCCTCCCAAAAAGCTTGTTTAGTTCTTTCATCTAAACCAATTTGCGGTGCATAAACTGAGATGATATTCAGAATTTCTTCTTCAAGCACCAACTTTAGCAAAATAATCTGATCCCCAAATCTTTGCACCTCAACCACACAATCCTTCAAATCTTTATGAACAACCACTCCAACACCGTTTCTGCCCTTATCTTTACCTGAATACCAAAGTTTAAATCATGTCTTCTCGATCTCCCTTGCTTTCTCTCCAACCCATTTAGTCTCTTGATGGTAAGTTTAACCCTTTCATCTTGATGGTAAGTGTTAAATATATCTTTTCGCATCTTTTATGTATTTCTTATTTCTTTGTCTCTATTATTTAATGTGCCCTCTAGGTCATTCCTCTCAAAATAAGAGACACATATGAACAATTAATTCAATTTTCTCTCTCCACAGTAGTACAACAGTAAAGTAATGGCAGCAAAAATGTAATAGAAAACGTGATTCAAATATTTTAAATTCAAATTAAATGGTAATTCATTGTTTGGAATAAAATGATTTTTCAAGATTCTAAAATAAAGGTTAAGTAACTGTATAGAGTTATCATAACTTTCCGATAATAAAATCATGTAAACATTCTCCTTATTCTTTGATAAAAGCTAAAAATCTAATAAAAATAAATATTAAAGTCTAAGTAATAAATCAACTCTATCTAGAATACATACTGATTATGCGGTCTATGCGACTGATTATGCAGTTATGCAGACCTGATAATTAGTGTAAAGCACATAATGCACTGAATAGAGAATGTGGTTTGATTCACCTGCCAGTAGGCATATACGGTCGCATATACAATTAATGTGGGGTATTACTGAACATTAATATTTGCTATGTGAAAGCATGATAAATGTCCCTTTTATAGGCATTTAAGTCATCTCATGCCTAATATGTTCCCAATAGCGAAGAGTTTCCAACTATTTGGTATATCTATAGATTTCTTATTTGTCAAACTCCCACTACGTGGCCCCCAATAACACTCGAGATGTATTTAACTTTTTAGGGAGAGGGCGCCTCATAGATTTTCATAATTGCTAATCGACCCAATCCATTTTCCAAAAAAATGGTCATAAAAAGTTTGGTGGACAATGTACCCTACGCAAGTTTCGGAGGGACGAGACACGGGGCACTTAAGTTACCCCAGACATGCATGCGAGGATTTTTTCCAATAGATGTGGTCACGTGTCCAGGACCCTTCTGGTAGGAGTAAGATGGTGGCGTATGATATGACTTTTGATGAAGTGCTCGTGCGTTGTTTAGATACCATGATTGATTTTCTATATTCCCCTCTTGGTCTGAGCTACATAAGTGTTTGAATCGGTTTTGCACTAGTAATTCAGGGCCATCGATGCAAATGCCGATCTATTTAAATTTTGGCAAGGGAGATAATTTTGTCCTCATTGAAGACATCAAATTTAGAATTCTCTTAATTAATCAACCTTAACATTTTTTCCCTTTGCAATGGTCTTTGGCATGCGTAGGGGGTTTCCAAGAGTTGGGATTAGAAGATTCAACGAAGCCCCAAATATTTTTGGAAGAATTGAAATGAAGGTAACAACCGTTCTCACAACATCCGAGTTTATTTTTTAGTGTCCAAGAGTGGATGTCTAATACGTTTCCTGAGGTTTACCGAAGAGTAAGGCAATGAGCTTCCTCTATTAACAGATAATCCAAGCGCATTTGTTTACACGCTGATCGTAATTTACATGAGATCGATTATCAACCTGCGAGGAACACTAGGCGGTGTCGAAACTATACCCTTTCCTTGAACGTAACCTCTACACCCCATTTGTATGACAATGGTACATAACAAAATAAGATGTGAGAACCTAGAGTAACTCTAGACAGAAAAACAAAGCTTGATGAACATGCATGCGTGATGGTTGCAAGAGAAGAGAATATAAAGAATGTATCTGAGCCTCATGAAGCCAGATGGCTCTCACAGAGCGCAATACGAATAATCTTTTGTCACTAGATTTCAAGTCTGGCTGGCCAAATTGATATAACCTGTATGAATGTGCACTTGCATTTGAAATCATTCATATATCCTCTTTAATCTTCATTATGATCATTTTGGGAATGATAAACTCTACTTAGGAATTAACATTCAATATACTTGACATCAAATAGTAATATATTACAAGCATTAAGTAGAGAATAACTTTCCTTTATCCTAAATATGTAAGTGAAGGACATAACTTCATGTATTTATTTCCGATGTATCTTCTTATGTCTTATGTATTTTTCAATTTCTTTTGTCTCTATTATGTAATTTGTCCTCTAGGGTTTCTCCTCTCTATACAAGAGAGTTCTATGTCCTCATGAATAAACAAGTTATTACTATCTTTCCTCATGGTATTAGAACAATGGTCCTAGACCGGAGCTCTAAAGCCCTCCCACCCACCCTACCGCCAGACCCTCTCTCTTGTGTCGTCGCCATCGACATCACTTCTCTCTTGCCGTCATCGGCCCAAATGCATAACACAACCACCACTACCACCACAACGACAAACTACCGCTACCCTAGGGGCCCCTCCCTTCATTGGTTGAGTCCTAACCGCCCCATTGGAGATCACCCTAACGACTCCAACGCTGCCCTAGAGGCCCTAGCGCCCCTCCCTTCATTGGTTGAGCCCTAACCGCCCCATTGGAGATCACCCTAACGACTCCAACGCTGCCCTAGAGGCCCTAGCACCCCTCCCTTCATTGGTTGAGCCCTAACTGCCCCATTGGAGATCACCCTAATGACTCCAACGCTGCCCTAGAGGCCCTAGCGACAGCACCACCACCCTAGCGACTAGAGCATCATCAAGATTGATGGGAATGGTTGTGACATGAGTCTACATACACAACCACTTCCCTTTATGATTGTGTAGACATCTTCAGATTGATAAGCCGTTGTTGCATCCTTTCCTAGCTCCTTCATCATCATGTCAGAAAATAAGTGCAACTTTTTTTCCTTCGTTGCATTCAAGGGCCCGACACGACACTTATTATTAAGATGGATGGGAACAACTACGAGTTATGGTCCATGCCATTTATGACCATCATGCAATACAATAACAAGGAGCACATTCTGATGCAGTCAAAGCCAACCGACAAGACTGGGGCGAATGATTCGTGGAAGCAAAGGCGAAGCGTGTGTGTGTGGCTATCTAGTACTCGGACCATAGAGTGCCAATGGCATCCTTCATCAGCCCACTGCCAAGGTAATCCGGAACATCCCCGCACCACTCACTCTCAAGGTTAGGAATGGGACATATTCTACAGCTTCAGTACAACATCTTCACAGCTAAGCAGGATGGCCGTCCTCTTTATCTGTTCTATTCATGGCTCAGGGGCATGTTAGAGAAGCTTCATAGATTCATGCCTCTAAACGATTTCGTAGAGCAACAACAAGCATACATGAACTCCACTATGGTTGGCGTATTTCTGGCATCACTTGATTCATAGTACAATGCGGCACACATCCAGCTTCTTATGGGTGTGTTTATGCCTCCTATGGAAGAGGCCTACACCATATTGAGCACGATCACAATGCTACATGTTGCCACTACTCTAACCTCCTATGTGTTGGCTACGTCTTGCAGTAGAGGAGGTCCTGCTCAATTCAAAGAACGTAGTGTCTGTGCCTTAGGAGGCAGATGCCCGTCAATCATGCACCTACTATTATCGTTATGGCATCTCCCAGGGCACCTACTACCATAAGCATGGTTATCTCGCTTCTGATCATGTTGCCGAACAAGTTGAGCTTCATGACACTTCTATTGATCAAATGTTCGATGACCTTATCTTCCATCTGAGAGAAATCACGACTCATGCTGGCACCAATACTAGTACCCCTTTCAGGCCCCTCTGACATCGCTGCAAAGGCAGAGCCTCTGTTGGTACCTCAGGTATAGGGTATGCTCGTACTAGTTGTCATGGGGCAGACGCGACATAGTGGATTATGGACTGCGGTGCATCTCATCATTTGTGTGGAGATAGAGCTCATCTCACATCATACAGATTCGGTATCTTCATGCATATATGTTGTTATTGCATATGGTATACATTCCTCAAATATAGGATATGGTGAGATCTGTTTAATTCCATTTATGCATATGCAAAATGTGCTTCATGCACTTGATTTTCCATGCATTTATTATCTATTAATTATATCATCAAAGATTTGCATTGTCGTGTCATATTTGACCTTGTTTCTCTTATGTTTCAGGATAAACTCATGAGCTGGGTGATTGGATGTGACCGTCAGCAAGGAGGTCTTTAAAGACTGATCTGATCTCGTTACGATGATGATTCTTCCATTCCTACTAGATCAGTCTCTCCGTACATGTGTTATCTTCGATTCGGTCACCTTCCTCTGTAAAAGTTGTATAGAGTCATGTCGCATATTTCATCTCAGTCTACATTTTCAATGCGAGTCTTGCCAGCTTGGGAAGCATCACCGCTCTAGTTTTTATGATTGTCAGTGTTGCAGTAGTAGTTTCTTATTTTATTTGGTTCATTTTGATATTTTAGGTCCCTCATGTCCCTGATCGTCAAGAGCATATATTCTAGCTTGTGGTTGTTGATGATTTTTTTATACTTTCTTGAGTTTTTCTTTTGAACAACAAGTCTGAGGCTAGATTTATTCAAACTTTTATTAATAAAATTAAGAATATTTTTTCTGCTACTGTTGATTATGTTCACGTTAATAATGTTGTGGACTTTTGTACCATTCAACTTTATCAAGTGTGTTTTTGTGGGGATAATCCCGGATCGAGAAAGGGTGCATGTGCTTTGATCCGATCATATGAAAATACTGTGTGAGTGATGATCTCACATTCTTTGAGTATGCCACATACTTTTCTCTTACATGTGATAAAACGACTCCGTCTAAGTCTAATGAGGAGGTTTACATACCACTTCCTCCTACACGATCGCTACTTCTGCCACTGCCACCACCACCATCTCATACATTGGTTCCTCCTCCTACATCTCCTCTTGTGGTTCCACCACCACCTCCTGTGGCTCAAACTTTGCCTTATTTTGATATTCGCAGGCTGCCAATTGTACCCTTGCTCATGTGCCTTCTTTATCATCCATCACACCCCAAATATATTCCGCACACTTGATTTCTACTGATGACACTAGTGATTTGTATATACCGCTAGACACTTTACAGGTTGAGCAGGTTTCTACTCATGAGCTACTTTACGAGACACGGATTTTTGAGAGGTCGTTGATCTGCCATTGCTCTTTCGAAGCAGATGCATACATGTTCTATGTATCCTCTTGTTGTCTATGTTTATTTCAGGCATCTTTCAAAGGATTTTATGAGTTTTGTGGTGGGACTATTAGCCGTAGAAATCCCACGCACATATCAAAAGGCTATGTGAGACAATCTATGACGTCTTGCTAAGTAAGAGGAGATGGTAGCCTCCAGTCCTGTGGATGGAGCTTGGTTACTGCCCTTATATGGGTGTCCGTGGTTAGCTGCAAATGGTTCTTTAAAATGAAGCATCAAGCATATTACAGTGTTGATCATTACAAGGCTAGTCTTGTATCTATGGGTTCACCTAGGCATATGGGGTGGACTACCATGATATGTTCTAGACAGTGGCTTGACATTCTACCCTTCTGATCCTTCTCTCTGTTGCTGCGGTGCAAACAGTTTCTATTCCAACTGAATGTGAAGAACATTTTTCTACATGGTGACTTGCATTAGGAAGTCTATATGCAACAACCACATGGGTTTACTTCTGAGGGGGAGTGTCAGAAGATATGCAAACTTTATAAGGCCTATTTATAGCCTTAAATAGAGTCTCAAAGCATGGTTCTAGAAGCTCTCAAATTTGATAGAGTAATAATGCTTCACGAGATCGGCTGCAGATCCTCACTTTTGTATAGAGGACACAAGGTATCATTGTCATTTTAGTTTATGTTATTGACATCATTGTTAGAGGAGATGACTTACAGAGCATCGGTGAGGCTAAGGATTTCCTTCGACATCGGTTTCTCTCCAAGGACCTTGGCGAAATATGATACTTCCTTGGGCTCGAGGTTCTAGGAACCGGAGAGGTTTTGTGATGACACATAGGAAGTGAGTTACGGATCTCCTCTTAGAGATAGGGATGGCGGACTGCCGACCTACCACTAATCTGATGTAACCTAGCACGAAGCTTCACGATGGTGATACATATGAAGTAAACAAGAGGAGGTACATAGAGCTTGTTGAAAAGCTCCTTTACGTAACTATTACCAGACCTATATCTCCTTTGTAGTAAGCAAAGTCAACCAATTTATGGAGCAGTCATGACAGGCACACATGTATGCAATTCACATGATCCTCAAGTATCTAAAGTCCTCTCTAGGTATATGATTGCTATTTAGCAGAAGAACATCCCTTGCCATCACAACATGTATATATGCAGATTATGCAGGATGCCATGAGTACAGGAAGTCTACCTCCGATTTTGTCGTTTTATAGGGAGTTTTTTGGTCTCATGGAAAAGCAAGAAGCAAACCATGGTTATTAAATCTAGTACTGAGTCTGAGAACAGAGTTATGGTGTAGGGGAGCACTAAGATGAGTGGGTTAGATCTATTCTGATAGGCATAGATGTTGACAGACCTCTTCCAATGCAGTTGCAATGTGATAACTATGTTGCTTTTTTTATTGTCAGCAATCTATCTTTCCATGAGAGTATCAAATATATTGAGGTAGATTGCCATTATACACGAGACATAATTCAAAAGGGCTTTATCTCTACTTCCCACGTCAGTTCATGGGAACAAACACCAGATGTTTTCACCGAAGCCTTAGATAGAGGGCCATTCCATAATGATGTTCGAAGCTGATCATGATTGATGTCTATGCTCCATCTTGAGGGGGAGTATTGAGAATTATCTACATATCTTCTTATGTCTTATGTATTTTTCTATTTCTTTTATATATTGTTGGAGAAAAATAAGAGAGATGTTTATTCCTGTAACCATAGGCTCTCTTATATAGCAGAGAGACTTATGGGTAAATTACATAAGATAGATAAAAGAAATAAAATGATTGGAAAAGATACATAGGAATGTAGAAATATCTCAACACTCCCCCTCAAGATGTAGCATAGAAGTCAATCATGCTCAGCTTGGACAAACACTTTTGAAATGGCCCCCTGAGTAATGCATTGATAAAGATATCGGTTGTTTAATCTACTAAACTAACATGAGAGGTAGAAATCAGACCCTTATGGATCATATCTCTAGTGTAATGGCAGTCTACCTCAATAGATTTCGTTCTCTCATAGAATGCAGGATTGTTCGCAATGAAAAGAGAAGCCTGATTGTCACATTGGAGGTACATGGGAAGAGACACCTCTATAGTCAGATCAATAAGAACATATCTAACCTACATCATCTCTGTACTAGCCTGCGACATAGACCTATATTCTGACTCAGCACTCGATATGGCAACCACAATCTGCTTCTTGCTCTTCCATGAAACCAGAGAATCACCTATAAACATAGCAAAGCCTGAGGTAGACTTTATATCCTTTGGCCAGCATAATCTACATCTCCACATGTTGTAACTGAGAGGGATGTGCCCTTGCTGAAAAGAAGTCATGTACCAGGTGAAGTCTTCATGTATCTCAGAATAATCTGTACTACATCCATATGTGCCTGTCTAGGCTGCTCCATAAACTGACTTACTTTGTTCACAGTAAAGGATATATCGTGCCTTGTGATGGTCACATATAGTAGCTTGCCAACTAGATCCTTGTACCTCGTCTTATAGACCTCCTCAGTGTCACCATCATTAGCTTCATGCTCGTATCAATAGGAGTGGTGGCAGGTATGCAATCTGTCATGCATGTTTTTGAAAGAAGATCTGCAACATACTTCCTATGGGTCATCACGAGACCTCACTGGTTCCTGGTAAACTCTAGCCCAAGGAAGTAACGTAGATGTCCAAGATCAATGGTCACAAACTGCTGACCTAGAAAGTCCTTGGCACCCTGAATGTCTTGTTTGTCATCCCCTGTAAGAATAATGCCATCAATATACACAAGAATGACAATAGTAGCTTTATGAGTCCTCTACAAAAAATAAGGAATGATTGGCAATCGACCGCATAAACCCCTGTTGCTCTATCAAGTCTGAGAGCTTATGGAATCATGCTCTTGGACTCTACTTAAGGCCATTAATATCCTTGTGTAGCATGTAAACCTTCTGACACTCCCCCTCAGCAACAAACCCTGGTGGATGCTGCATGTAGACCTGCTCATGTAGATCACCGTAAAGGAATGCATTCTTCACATCAAGCTGATATAGGGGCCAATCTCGTGTCACAACAACGGAAAGAAGAATACACAGAGTAGAATGCCTGGCCACTGGAGATACCATGATTGCCCATCCTATATGTCTAGATGAACCCACCTGCCAAAAGTCTCTCCTTATAGCGATCCACACTGCCATCCGCACGGTGTTTCACAATGAACACCCATTTACATCCCACAATAGATGTGTCAATTGGAGCAGAAACAAGACTCCATGTACCACAGGACGGTAGCACATCCATCTCTTCCTCCATAGCCAAACGTTAGCGACTATCCCTCAATGCCTCCTCATAGTTCTATGGAATGTCCATGGCAGATAGGGCTGCTGCAAACCAATGAAAATCCCATGTTAGACGATGAAAATAGACCTGATAAGCAAGGGAATAGGAAGCACAAGATCACTTCTGCTTGTAAACTGCAATAGGAATACATAGGTTAGAGTGAACATCCTCTATTTGTGTACTTGACATGTGGAAGATCGTCTGGTAGAGGTGATGCACCGTTTTACTTGAAAAGAACGCTCCAGATTAGATATCGAGCATGGCTTTGATTTGATGGTTAGGAAGTGGCCTAGAAGAATAGTCGATGAACTCTGCTAGGATGAACTTTGACCTAGATTTATCGATGACTCTGGCGATGGATCTTCTAGCTGAAATGGGTACGGCTTACTGGGATAGTTCTGCAAGTGTACGGTCTCTTCGACGGGGTTGAGGTGTCTCAGACGTCGATATGGGGCTTTAGATATCTCTAGGAAACCTAGAGCACTCTTAGGTATTCCTACAAGCTCCAGATGAATCTGCAGTAGTTGAAACATGCACAAAAATGTTCCCTTTTCTTGAGGCATTTTCATCGACCGTTGGATGAAGCTTGAAGCTCAAGGGGTTGAGATGGAGATTGAGCTCCAGTGAAGGGGTGATGGAAGGAGCTTGAGTCCTGGATCCATGATTGATCTGGGACAACCAATGGATGGAATCAATGGAGAACTCGATACAATGCAAGATGGGATAGAAAGGGCGACGATTCACAAACGGGAACTGGGGAATTTGGCTAAGAGCTTGAGCTCCAGGTCAAATTAGGGTTGGGGCCCTATGGATGATTGATGAATCCATGATTCATCGCCTTTATTCTTTCATTTTGGCTAAAATCCTTGGTAAAATGCATGTAAAGATCCACTAATTCCAATTAATTATCATTCTAACCATAAATATTAATATTATATAATTAACACTTATTTTCTATCCAAAATAAAAGAATAAAGAGAAAAATAAAAATAAAAGAAAAGAAGGTTGTATATAGAAGATATGCAGACTGGTCCTAACCCCGATACCATATCAATATTGACCGGGTCGACAAAAGAAATAAGTGGGAGGAGATAAGGATCTTAATTACAAAAATATCAAGAAAACAAAGACCAAAATATAATTTACCCATTTTACACCATGTAAATACTCTACCTATTTTATTTATCATCAAAATCACCTCAAATCAAAACACTCCTTTTGTAAAAAATATTCATAAAAATATGTATTATTTTATAAAAATATTAAAAAAATATTTCGGAATAAAAATAAAATAACCGCAATGAACCGTAAAAGCCGACTTTCAAGGTTCATATCTATTTATAGAAAACTCCAAAATGACCAAACTCACTTTTAAAATCCGTTTTGTATATAATACTATTCATTAAAAATATCAGAAAAATATTCAGATAAAACCGGTGAGTTTCGGCTTTTTGGACCCCATTGTATATATGTACTATACGTGGAAACTTTCCTGATTTTTAATTAAATAACCGTAAACCCGATTAACTTGATTCTTTTTCCTAAAATCATCTAAAATTGTATATAAAAATCTAAAAATAAAAGTAACTTAAAATACTAAAAAAATCCGGAGGCCCGAAGCTGCTACTTTTTTCGTCTGGGCCTCATAACTCGACCGTATGAGCTTCAAAATTAGCAAACTCAGTCCCTATAATTATATTTTTCAATTATCTACAATATGACACTAGTTTCGCTAAAATCGGAGTTAATGCGAAAAACGTGGTTTTCGGGTCCGTATTGGTATTTTGTACAATAAGCCATAACTTATATTATTGTTTAATACATTAACCTATTTTTTATTTAAAAAATAAATAATACCTCATCTATTTATTTGAATTATTTATTTAATTTATTTATTAATTTAATTAATACAATTTATATCTATATTATTCATTTATTTAATTAAATATATTATATATCTATATGTGGTATATAATTCCCTTGTCTTCCTCCTTATCTTGTCTTTTTGCTCTGATATTCTTTATTGCCACATGACACTCTCTCATTGGTCTCCATTTTATTTTTTTTCTCTCTCTCCACCTTTTCCCTTTTCTCTTTTCCTCCGCCGTCTTCTTCTCCAAATAACCCTTCCCCATCCACCTTTTTCCTCCAACCCAACAACCATCTTTTCCATGGAAACCAACCCGCCAACCTCTCCAACGACCGGCCAACGGCCTGCCGTTCGTCCAACCACTCCGCTTCCTGTCACCGCGGTGGTGACCCGACTCCTCGCCACCTATAAATACCCGGTAAACTCCTCTCCAAGCTCCCATCCGCCATTTTGCAAACTTCTTTCCCTTGTGAGCTCCGGTTAGAGAGGTTAGAGAGGTGACAGATCCGCCTTACACCGTCGAGCGAGGTTGAGGTTGAAGTCCGGCGAGATCAAACGTCGCCGGCGAGCTATTCCGCCGCTGCGAGAAGCCTCCCTGCCGCCGAGGGTGAGGCAACCATCCGTGGAGCTCTTCCGAGCTTCATACCCCAGGCGCTCATCCGCACACGTCCATCCTTCATCTTCTCTATCCAGGTTAACCTCATGTTCACCTTCTTCCTCTTCCTTCTCTAGCTCTCTCCTTCCAATTTCCATCCTCTCTTCTCCTCTCATTCCCTATTCCCCCATCGCCGATCCGATTCCATGTTATTATCCTCATTCGCATCTGAACTTCTCATGCCACGATCGGTGATCGCTAAGCTTCATCGAGCATCGACTTGATGAACTCCTGCATATGAAACCTCCTATTGAACACTATTATCACCGATAATCATCACCTGGAGCTTCATTGAGAAGCGAATGTGTGATGCCATCACGGAATCAAACGGATCTGATACGAGTAGCCCCGTACGAGCGATAGCATAATCGAATTCAGAGGAGGATTGCTTATCAAGATACTGTCCGGAACTCCATCAACGTCTGAAGCTGAAGTGCGGTACCTGCGAATTATCTCGAGACGAAGACGAATCTGCGGCCTGGAATTTTCCTCTTCATCAGCCAATCTTAATCATCAAGTGCGAAGAAGAGCACCTATAGATAACGCGAAACGGCACCATCTTCCAAATCTGGTCATTGCTCCTTCACTTGCGAAGCCTGATCGAGGAACCTTCGTACAAGTGCTGCTGAATCTTAATTGAAAATTCGTGAAAAGTTATTAAATCCAGAAGATCACCTGGAATTTATCTCTTCACGATTGGTCACAAATCCACCACCGCCTGGAGAATCTATTCAAGATATATCTCCATTTTCGGACCCTAAATTTGGGGATTTTTCATCACGGTCGCCGAGCAGATACCCCGGAGCAACCAGATTCCATCCGTGCCGCTCGTGCGTGTCCAAATCCACACCGCTCAATGCGTCTCCCGCACAGCTAATCCACCACCCCACCGCTTAGTTCTCGCATGCGTCTCGTCCAAGCAACTGACAACACTTGCCAAAGCACGTGATTTCTGGAGTTTTTACGCAAAAAACCCTTGGATTTCTTCCGTTCTCAAATAGGTCGAGGGAGGGGAGAGCGCGTGCACTCTCACGCGAAGACTGGGCGAATTGCGCATAGTAATCTGCAAATTCTTATATTTACACACACGCCTGAGAATTCCACGACATCACACGTACACACCTTACCCCTATACAGGACTGCATCTATTATATAATATAATACTACTTTTAAAAAATTATAAATAAATAAAATACACAAACGTTCCCTTTGGAACATTACAACCATACCCTTATATATCATCCCTCTACATTTCTCTGCACGTAATAAGTAAAATATAAAATAATAAAATTGCATACAATAACCCTATACATAATAGTTGCAAAACACATCAAAATATAGAAAAACGTTTTTAAAAACCTAATAAAAATTACTTTTAGCTATTTTACCATATTTTGCATATTAAACCAAAAATAAAATAAAAAACAATTATTAAAACCAATAAAAATTACAAAATTCATAAAACTTCAAATTTCATAACTAAATAAATAAAAATCTCCTAAAAATGCACAATCCATCATTTCGAAGATAATTTCATCTACTTTCTACAGAAAATATAATAACAATATTTCCACATTATTTTCAATCTTAAAAACCACAAAAACGTCACGATTTTCAATAAGAAATAGTTTTCCACATTAAGAATTAACCAAAGACCATAACAATCTTAAAAACCCATTAAAAATCGATAAAAATAGAAATAAAAATTAAAAACATAAAAAAATAACAAAACAAAAACTAAATAAAAATTACAAAATATTTTCAATAAAAAAAATACAAAATACATAAAAATACAAAAACAATATAAAATTACGTAAAAATCAAATAAAAATCAGGAAAATCCTTGAAAAATATAATAAAATTAGGAACCTATAAAACCTAAGCTTTTCTACTGATTTTCTCTAGTTTAACACAGTTTGCCTCCCTGAGTTCGACACTCCCGTACTTGACACTATACATCTTATTTAGGAATATAAATAAAAAAGAAAGATTAAGTAAACCTTAATCTTTTCTGCAAAAACTCACCTGATCGATACAACGACCGCGACTCTTTTCTGTCTCTTTTGCAGGAGTTCAGAAGACAAGTGATCATGTGGTTTTTCAATGATGGGAAATGGCCACTAGTAGAAGCAGCCCTACGAGTATAGAATTTAGGTAAAGATGGAACAAGAGGAGCATGTGGCTGGGTAGTATGAGAGGGTGATGGAGGAGGTGGTGGTGGAGGTGGAGGAGGCGGTGGAGATGGTGGAGTTGGTACAACAAGCGTGGGAGGATGTGACATGTAGACTTCATCATCCGAGTCCGATAAAGCCAACCTATCACATGTAGGAGAGACGTACATCATAGACTCAAAAAAGTGACATCAACACCGATATAGTATTTTATACATAAAGGGTCATAATACCGGTATCCCTTCTGAGTCCTGGCCAACAAACACACATTTGACAGCTCTAGGAGCGAGCTTTTCAAGACCAAGAGTCAATTGGTGTACGAAAGCAATAGATCCAAACACACGAGGAGTGAGTGAGAATAACTCCTTCTCAGGGAAAGCTATGGACAAAGGAATTTTCTCACCCAAGACAGACGATGGCATACGATTCACCAAATAGCCTGCTATGAGAACTGCATCACCCCAAAATGAATGTGGTGCATGACTTTGAATAAGAAGAGTCCGAGTAACATCAAGAAGATGATGATGCTTTCTCTCAGCAACACCATTTTGCTGAGAGGTGTAAGGATAAGATGTTTAATGGATAATCCCTTTAGATGAAAGAAAATGAGATAGATCAAGAGTATAGAATTCCAAAGCACTATCAGTTCGCACAAATTTCACAGAGGTAGAGAAAATATTCTGCACTTCAGTAATAAAGGTTTTGATCACATCCCCTACTTCAGATTTATTTTTCAAAAGAAACAACTCTGACAACTATGAAAAATCGTCCACACCAACAAGATAAAATATGCGTCCCTGGTGATCTGGCACACAACTCGAACCCAAAATGTCAACATGATATAACTTTAAAAGGGATCTACTGCTCCAACTCTGACGACTAAGAAAGGCATACCGATGATGCTTTCCCAACTGACAAACTTCGTACTGAAAGGAAGAACTAGGTGAAATCTATGACAACATATGACACATCTTCTGAAGAGAGAGATGATAAAACCGAAGGTGTCAAGTAAACAGAGAGACTGATCCCGATGAATGAGAAGATATGCCAGCATAGAGAGTCCGAACCAGACTATCAAGGCCACCCTGCTCACGGCCAAACCCAAACACTTTGCCCGTAAGAATATCATGAAAAACAAGAGACGATGGGTCAAAAATAGCTCGACCGTGCAACTCCTTGGTAATCTAACTAATAGAAAGCAAATTCATAGAGAAAACCGTAGCATGTAGCACATTCTACAAATGCATCGAAGGTGTTAACACGATATCCCCATGTCCTACGATCAGGGAATTAGTCCCATCAACTATCACAACTCTTCTCCGTAGTGGAACATGCTTATATGACATAAGCCAGTGTCTGTCTCCACATAGATGATGGGTCGCACCGGAGTCCATAATCCATTCTGCAATGTCAGATCCATGATATGATGTAAAAACATAAGTACTTGAGGTGCTAGATGTAGTAGAGGTATTTGCAGAAGTGGAGGCAGCCACATCTGAATGATCTCCTAAAGATGGTGAAGCAGAAGAAGGCATAATATCTCTCAGTCTGGACACGAGGTGATCAAACCTCTAATCTAAAGTAGAAGAAGCAGGAGACTCAATCTGCTCTGCAACATGGGATAATGCCGGGAATCCATGCTTGGAATAGCATGTCTCCTCAGTATGACATGTGTGATGACAGAAAGTACAGGGCTGACACGTGCGACTTCCTCTACCATGAGATCCGCGTCCACGGAATGAAGAATGTCCTCCTCTTCATCGAGAAGCTACCATAGCAGAGGAAGTCTGATTAGAGCCTGGGGAAGGAATAGTAATCCTACTGAGCCTGCGAAACGCTTCCTCCATGGGGGGAATGGTGGCATCCACTAGAATCTGGGAACGAGCAGCATCATATTCAGGGTTAAGGGCTACTAGGAATACCCCAACCATGGTGGCATTACTATATCTCTTCTGCTGCTCAAGAGTTGCCGTTAGAGGCATTAAACTACGGAGCTTCTCAAACATCCCACGGAAGGATGTATACAGTGAATGCAGAGGGCACCCTTTCTGCTTGATAGTGAATATGTCATGCTGAAGTTGGAGGATCTTCGTCTCATTCCTCACTTGAGAATATGTTGCTGCGAGGATATCCCACATCGCCTTAGCAGTAGGCTGATGTAACACATAATTGGCCATCTCAATCGTCAATGTTCCAGAGAGCCAAACTTTGGTTTAAGCGTCGTCCGCCTCCCACGGGGCATTTACCCCAGTCTTCTCCACCGGCTCTTCCTCGGTAAGAATATGTTTCTTACCATTTGACTTCATCAGGCTCATAAATTGCATAGCCCAAAGCTCATAATTTGTCCCGTCTATTTGAGAATAGGCGTTGGACCTTTGAATGCGCATGTGGCGAGTACATTGACTTTGTTTTCAGACAACGTGATGGATGTATAAGACTAGAGTTTTATAGATCAACAAATCAATGTTTACACAAACATACGTGGATTTGAATGCATATGTAGACTTATGCACTCAAATCCATTAACCAAGCGGAGACCCCGATGTCGGAGAACTTAGATGCAGCACACGGACAGGGTCCGTGTGCAAAGGAACCGTATGTGAGCGCTGCGCTAGGCGACAGAGCATGCGCGGGGGCACATCGTACGAGGTGTTGACGAGTGAGAGGGGTGGCACTGTGCTAGGCGGCGCTGCGACGCGAGTGGGGGGGGGGAGGGGGCGTGGCGGTGCAAGGGAGAGACGCTGCGACGCGAGTAGGCGACCCTACTACGCATGAGGGCGGTGCGCGGAGGGGAGGGCAAGGTCGGCGAGCGGAAGGGCGGGTGGGGTTAGGGTTTTAGATACGAGAGATCTGGTCTAGGATCGTCGCTCTAATACCATGTTGAAGAAAAATAAGAGAGATGTGTATTGCTGTAACCCTAAACTCTCTTATATAGGTGAAAGACCTATGGATAAAATACATAAGATAGACAAAAGAAATAAAATGACTGGAAAAGATACATAGAATGTAGAAATATATCAATATATATTGTGTAATTTTTCTTCTATGGTTTCTCCTCTCTATATAAGAGAGACTTATGACCTCATGAATAAACAAGTTATTACTATCTTTCCACCGATGGCATTATCCGTATGAAGAGCATACAACACATAAGCTCCATTTCATTCGAAGCATATAAGATTCAATCCATTGAGGATCCATTTTAGTTATGTAATAACTTCACAATCTACTTTATCCAAATAAAAGAAAGTAATATACTTCCTTTACTCTATATTTCTAGAAACCAAATCCAGCAACATTATTAAAGATAAGAAAATGGAAAGACATGTCCTAACACTTGAATAACCCATGTAAGGATTTAAATGACAATCCTCAATTATGTTCGTATATAGTAAGACTTAATGTATTTGCTTTCATTGTATTTTTAACTAATCAATATTTCCTTCTTAACTTCAAGAACACATACATACTATAAGTAAAGCCAATCAACCATTTAATATGTACCTTGAAATAGGCATAAATTAGTAGCCTTAACACCAAAGAAATGACATTTATAGCAACGAATAACACGTAACACTCTATGGACAAGGTCCGGGGTTAGCTATGCGGCTGGAAGTCTAGAACCCTTTTTATGGCGGGTTGATGAATCCACATTTCATCATCTTTATTCTATCATTTTGGCATCAAAAACCCTAGCAAATGCCTGTAAATAACCTTAAAATCATCATCTTAGCATGCATGCATGTGCATTCAATTAGTGTATAAAATGCTGTAATTAAAGCCAAAATTATAGAATAAATAAAAGAAAAGAAAAAGAATAAAATATTGTAAATATTTTATGACCCGAAACCCTGAGACCTAGGCATCTTGATGAATAGGTCGACAAGGAATAAAGTAGGGGGAGATAAGGTCAGAAATACAGATAAAATACCTATACATTCTATTCATTCTTTATTCATTTTGGGACCTATTTTTGGTTCCGCTTTTTATACATCAAATAAAGAAACTTTGTACATGAAAGTTGTAGATAATTTTATAAAGAAAAATACAATATTGATTTCACAGAAAAATAATATACAGATAAAAAGTTATGGTCTGAATAAGAATCCAGAATCCCAACTTCCCAGACCCGTATCTCACAAACGACAACTCCAAATGCAGCATACTCACTTTAATTGTATATAAAAGAAAATAAGCTAATTATTGGTGGTGGTTTTGCATTTGGCGGAGCTACGATTTGAAAGTTGAGTTTTGGACCCTCATTGTACATTGTACAAGATTAAAATATTCAATTTATTCTTTATTCATTATTTATTCATTTTTATATTTTTATAATGTTGTAGATATTACTTATAATAATTATGTACATTAAAGTAAGAATAAAAACAAAAATAAGATACTTAAAAATAAAATACATAGGTACCCTGCCTATATGTATACCTATACTTTTTACACTTATAATTTATTTAATACACAAAACATATCAGAAAAATTAAATAAAAATATATTTGTGTACATAAAAGTATCTTATAATTTCAGAAAATAATAAATAGAAATAATGACAATAAAATACACAAAATAAAAATAAAAGGATACAATATATAGATAATATACCTATATAGGGGTATAAAAGCAACTTGTATAAATATATATCATAAAAATAATTAAAAATCGGAAACAAATAATTTATAAAATTATAAGAACTTTTTATTTTATAACCTAATTAAAATAATATCATTTGTTATTTTTTATTGATTTTACAAAGGGTTTTTTCCCTGGTTGGTCCACGTGGACCAACCAGGTTGGTCTGACAGTTGACCTCCGGTCAACTGTCTGACCCCCCGTGGCTGTTGTCAGAATAGGTTTTCCTTGATTTTCGCCCCTTTTTGGGGGCCGATCCTTACACCATTTCATGATGCGGTCTTCACCAATTTTTCTCCTCGAGATGTCCTCTTACTCGCCCATTGATTTCCTCGGGGAATGGAGGCCTGTGCCGCCTCGTGCGCCTCGACCAAGGAGCCTCGTCGACCATCCTTCAAAAGGTCCCTCTGATTTTCCTTCTCTTTTTGGACTGCCTTTGGCTAACCTTCAGACCTCTGAGGTACATCTGGTGGACTCCCGGTGACAGGGGGTAGTTCCCCGACCTCGTCGAGGTGCAGCGGAGGGTCGAGGCACGTCCCAGCCATCTCCGGCGGCCGAGCCGCCGTCGAGGTACCTACCTTGGGCAACTCAGCCCTTGAGGTCCTTTTTTTTACTTTTCTTTACGTAGTTTAATTACTTGCAGCCATAGAATCACCTTCCACCGGTTTGTTTTGCTTCGCAACCACCCGATCACCACGCTACCACCTCGCCGGAGCAAGCTCCGGCGAGCTCGATTTTTCGCCATCTCCACCACCTTCCGTCACCGCACCCACACACTTAACCACCCGGCCGAGACATCGCTCTCGAGCCTCTTTTTGGACTCGCAGGTGCTGGACATCACGCCTAACCCCAAGGGGGGGTATCTCGTGTCGCCGGAGAAGAATGCCGCGCGCCGTCGCTGCCTGCGCGGGCTTGGGCAGAACAAAACACGGGGGAGGGGGCGAGCTACAGGCGCCGTCCATTTCTCCCCTCCCCTTTCGATCGCAGCCGTCCGCATTTGGAGGAAAGGCCACCGTCCGATCTTCTTGCATCCAGGCCATCCACGCGTGCCACGTGGATTAGTGGGGGCTTTTGCATCCGCGCCCCCACATTTTTGAGTAATTTCCAGAGACCACTAAGCTTTCAATTGCCCCTTTAAGTATTTTGTAGAATTTATTGAAACCCCCCCGGCATTTTCGTATTATTACGTTTACATCCCCGCCTGGCGCACGTGCTCGTCACGTGCGCTGGGCATTTTGCTAGGGGATCCCTGCTGCTTTTGGTTTTGAATTGTAACTCAGTAAATATTTTCGTATGTGTTTTTTTAGTAAATGTTGCGCATAGGCCCTCCATTTTCTGGCCATTTGCATAAACACCCCTCCCAGGCGCGTGTGTGGCTCACGTGCGCTTGGGAATTTTCGCAAAAAAGCCCTTGCGGCTTTTGGTTTTATTGTCTGGCCCAGGAACATTTTATTTCAGTTCAAATTTTGCATAAAAATTGCAGAAGTGCCCTGATAATTTTGCCTTTTTGCATAAACACCCCTGCCAGGTTTTTAATTGTTGCTTGCTTGATCCATTTATTTAAGGCCTCATTTGAAACTCAAAAATTCTCAAATTTTGAACTTAAGCTCCTGTGCATGTGTTCTTCCACGCCAACATTTTAGTTTTTGGTTTTATTCTATTTTTATATTTATTAAAAATCAAAAACTTGCTTTTTATTCACTATCTAGCTTAGAAAATGCCAAAAAAATATTAAAACATCTCGAAAAATTCTAAAAAAATTCCATAGTGTCTATTTTATCATACTCTAGTGTTTGTCCAAAAATAACTAAAAATCTCAAAAGAAAAACACTAAAAATTTAAAAACACTCAAAAACTTCAAAAAAATCTATAAAATCAAGGAAAAATCCAAAAAATACAAACTCAGTTTCTGTTTGTTCTATATTTTGTTGTCTTTATTTGAAAATTAGTGTGAAAAATTTTGGTTGCTGTTTGCTCATTTTAATTCTCATTTTACTCATAGCCAGCACATTTTCCACTGTTTTGCCTTATTTCAGTAGTTAACAATACCAAAAATACCATGAAAAATCCCCAAAAATTACAAAACAGTACAAAATCCTAAAAATACCAAAAATATTTTATTTCTGAATTTTTGGATATTTTTGCATATTTTTATAAATATTTTATCTTGCCTTTCATTACATTGTTTTTTAAATCCCAATATTGAAAAAAAATATATAAAATATAAAATTATAAAAATCAGAAAATTAAAAATCAAAATACAAAATTAAAAATTAAATTAAAAACAAAAAAAATTAAAAATTAAAAACCCACAAAAATATCTTTGATTGCTTGCTTAGTGTAGACACTTGACACACACATTCACTTGTGCACCAATTTTTGAACTACCCTGTTTGCTCCCTGTGTTCGAACTCTCTACATACTTGTCACTATACACCATTTGTGCAGAGCTAAAAATAAATTTTAACTCCACATTATTTCTAATTATTGATCTTTAGTGTGGGTTAATTGTTGATTAATTTCAGATTTTGTGTGGTCAAACACCGACTGTTGACTCGCCTTGTGAGTCAATACAACCGCATCGATTTCTGAGATTATCACGGGTCGTATTGAATTAATAAACCCTGTCATTGCGGTAATCCTGCTCTATTGGTCGGACTATTCCGTTATTTCATCTTTGGTAATCTCAAGGATCTCCTCTCTCTGTGCTGACTTCTTGTGGGACTACAAAAGCCACGCCTTAGCCTGGAAAAATGTCTGCCTCCTAAAGTCGAAGGCGGCCTTGGAATAAGGTCCCTGGGGGACCTGGCTAAAGCTTCGATAGTCGCTTGGGTTTGGAGGTTCCTCTCCGCGGAGATTTCTATCTGGACTGATTATCTACGTGCCAAATACCTTAGGGCTGAGTCTTTCTGGGACATACCTTTGAAGTCTAATGATTCTTTGATTTGGAAGGTTGTCTTGCGGAACAGAGATTCTATTGTGCCTGCTCTTGCTCAGCTTGGTCCCCCTTATAGGTGGGCTCTCTCTCCGACGAGCTTCTCCTTCCGTTCGTGTTTTGATCTGGTACGCTCTAGAGGACCCATCTTCAGTCATTGGAAGGAAGTTTGGGGTTCAAAGGCACCCCCTAAACACAGATGCTGCCTGTTTAGAGTGGCTCGTGACCTGTTACCCACCCGTGACAGGCTCCTAAAGTGGGGAATGGGCATGGATGCCAACTGCTTACTGTGTGATCACCTCCGTGAATCTCGGGATCACATCTTTGGGAGTGCCCCTACTCCAAGGAAATTTGGATTCTCATCGTCGGGCCGCTTCGACTGCCTCCCTTTGGCCCTGATTATGCTATCTCAGATATTCTGGATTGGGTGAAGAGGTTGCATGGTTTAGACACTGATCTCACTATCAAAGTCAGATCTGCCATTGCGACTTTGGCTTGGTGGATCTGGCGGGAGCGCAACCTCCGCTGGACAAAAACATCAATTTCGTCGGCTAGAGTGACGGCTAACCGGATTTTGGAAGACCTAATGATCTTTTACAATGGATTTTTTGCTAATCCCCGCTGTTGGGGTTTTGTTTCTCTCTCAGTTTCACATTCTGCTGATTACAACTCCCTCCCCCATTCTTTGGGTTTTTGTGTGGAGGGAAAAGAGAAACTTTTACTGTAAACAGTTTTGCCACTTTTAATATACTTACTTACCTTTCAAAAAAAAACACGTAACACTCAACATTTATAACAATTTATGCATGGTGTCATCCTTCCTTATTCATCATCATTTTTAACTCCATCCATTACAGCTTAATTTTTTTCTAAATAATGTAGAAAGGGATCCCTTTGTAAGGGGGCCCTTCCCAACATTCTTCCAAATATATTGCGGTAATATGGTATTTGGGTTGAGGCTACAAGGGAGAGCTTGTCCTAATCCGTGCTATCCCTTGGGCTTCTAACAATAAAATTATCTCCAAATAGGGTGTGCGCCCTTATTACCAACTCACCGACCCTAAGGGTTCGTTTGGTTGCAGGGTTGGGCATGGTTGGGTACTATTCACAGGGTTGGGTGAATAGTAAACTGTGAGGAGGGGGTACCCCTGTGAATAGTACCCAACCCAACCCAGCCCAGCCCAACCCTGCAACCAAACGAAGCCTAATGGTCACGTTCTAGCCCAGGGTCCTCAGGGTTAATGAAGCCCATTGGGTTATTATCTTTAATAGCCCAACCACTTATGCACAAATCGCTTTGGTTATATTTTCTAGTAGCCTCACCTTGTCCGTGAGCTATTACGTACATTTGTCGCATTAAAGGGCTACACCAAATCATAGTGCATTTCGCAAGTGGCGGCTTAATAAATTACGAATCAAACCACATGCTTTCGTGAAAAAGAAATCATGCATAGAATCCAGCCATCATTTATAGCTTAAAAGGTTAGTCAAAGCAGAATGCATTTATCATTCACACTGGTTTCTACGATAAATATGTAATAACATGACTCTTTCAACATTAAAAAGGGCAGAAGTCCATACAACATTCATTAGCACCGTTTACGTATCACACGTACTAGGATGTTATCCGCGCTTCACAGCGGAATGGAATTGGCTAATCAGATACAAAACAAACTATATATTTCTAATATTTCCTTTTAAAATTGTACCATAATAACTATAAAAGAGTTCAAGTCCATAGTAAGTGCCCGCGCTTCGCAGCATGTTGGTAAAGATACGCTGACTTGCTCGCTCCAGGAAGCAAGAACAT
This sequence comes from Ottelia alismoides, assembly GCA_037367405.1. NCBI lineage: Eukaryota > Viridiplantae > Streptophyta > Magnoliopsida > Alismatales > Hydrocharitaceae > Ottelia > Ottelia alismoides. The sequence continues at coordinate 14,437 of JAZKJV010005661.1, read as the reverse complement.
CGTGGGAGGTAACATCAGATATACGACGACCAGTTACCTCTTTTGACGTGTCTTTAAAATCTCCATGATATTCTACTCTACCTCTATATAAATCTTCATCTAAATCTAATTCCATATGTCTATGTCTACATCTTCCATTTATATAACCCACACTACTTTTTTGTCTTTCACCACATAGAACATGTTTTCTCTTTCTCTTCTCATTTATTACTTGCATGAGATAATGTCTATTTTACCTATATCTCCGGACATCTTGCCTTGTAGTATTATCATCTATAAATTTTTTCCCCTCTTGCATATACCTTGAAAAGACTGACAAAATGATACATGGTCAATTGTACTCCTTTTTAGGAGGTAAAAGTTCCTTCCCAATACAACTATTAATCTTATATATTGTTTGCGCATGTATTTCAGCTCTTCCATTTACCCCTCTTCCGCGAAACACTGAGAATAATATGAACTTTTGTCTAACATTTTAGTTTTTTTGGCCTGATGACATTGAAATTTTTATCTATATTTTCTACAGTAACTTTTTTTTCTTATATTATTTAACCGATATATCTTTTTTCTTACATCGTGTGGCACGATTTGTTTTCCCACATGCCTAGTTTAGTAACAAATACATGAATTAGACAAACATAATCAATATGAAATCTCATATTAGTTGCCAACATAAAACTTAGACATTTACTAAAAATATGGAAGTCGTAATAAAATAAAAAAATAAATTATCATTTAAAGAACAACAAACCAATAGGAAAATCACATCTGTAAATTTACAAAAAAATCTACATCTATGTAAAAGAGATCACGGACCTCTTGTTGCTTGTCTTCTTTGTAAATTTCTTTTCCACTCATGTCCATTATTCTCACAGATATCTAAAATGGCATGACACAATTAATACAAAATTTTCATCCTTTGCCATTTTTTTTATAAATGATAAATATAACAAATAATAATAATAATTGGAATAAATATCTTAAGACCATAAAAATCACATACACAGTAAAAACATAAACGTGTTTTTGTAAACAAATATAAAGTACAAACCTGATTTCTTATTCTTGTTTCGTTTTCTTCCTTCCACTCCTATCCATTATTTTATTGATATCAGAAATAGGAAAACATAATTCTTGCAATTATAAAAAGTTGTTTTTTAAAAAATGGTTAAAAAATATCATAGATACATAATTAAAAAACGGATTGGGGAGCCTACACCCATGTGTAGGTAACTTACCTACACCCACCTCTTGTTTCTTTTTTTTTTGATTTTTTTGAAATAGATCTTTAGGGGATTTACTTAAAATATTAAATGAAATATGTGTTTCAAATTTCATGTAAAACAGGCATTCCTAACAGCTCCATCGGAAGGGGTCGATTTCAGCAAATCTCAGACCGTTAAAATTTGATCGTCATGATGGATAAGTTAGAAGTCTCGAAATAAGTTGAAATTTCAATGACGATATGGTGATATATTGTATCTAAATTCCCCAAGGAGTTAATTCAAAAAAAATAAAAAAATGAGGGAAAAAGAGGTGGGTGTAGGTAAGTTACCTACACCTGGGTTTAGGCTCCCTTTTCCATTAAAAAAACTACTAAATCAACTAAAATATTATGATATATAGAACATATGCACTAAACGTGTATAAGTTCGATTATGGCAGAAGAAGTAACTGCACTTTATAGTAGTTCATGATGACAAATTCTCCTAAAATAATTATGTAAATATTACAGAGTCAGATTTTAATTTAAGGACATAGTTAGTATTCTTGGGAAATATAGGAGAGGTTTATATTTATAAAGATCATGCATAATGTTTCCTAAACACCGAATAATTGCAAAATGATTTCTTGAAAGAAATACAAAATTATCCCGACATTTTAAAGATTAGAGAACAATCATGCACTACTTCAAAACAACTATTATTACTATCAATGCATCTTTTCTGCAAACATGAAGCAACATATTTAAGAAACGGCAAACTAATTCCCGTTAAGTGAAAAACTCCAGTTTTCTTTACCCTCCACAGTGAAACCAATTTTTTAGAAGTGTTATATCCAAGGAACATTATCATCATTGGCTCTATTAAATAATTTAAAGCAATAAATTTATATTTCTCCTAAAAATAAAAATCTAATAGGTAAATAATTAGAGGAACACTAATGAAAATATTTCTTTTAAGATAATGATAACTATTTTTTAAAAACTAAATATTTTTTTTAAGATAATGACTATTATGTTATAAAAACTAAACTAGAGTTTTTGCCCGCGCTTCGCGGCAGATTGGCAGAGGTATGCATACATGATTGTTAAAAAAGGTGAAACAACCATGAACAATATAAAAAAAAGCAGTTAATTAATGTAGTGATTTGCTGTGTCTAAAACATCAGCTGCACGTATAAATAGAAATTTTACACATCAGAAAATAATTAATTAAACGTCAAAATACATAAGAATAGATTATTAGAAATGTATGGAGCTACATTTCAATCCCACTTCATGTTAACTTGAAGATTGCTTGTTATTCTTGGTTGCTTGATCCGGTTTTAGATGTTAAGGGAGCAATTTGTGTTTCAATTCAATAAGATTTTGACGTATAGATATTAGAAAATGCATTCGTTCAATCAAAATATTCTTTTAGATAAATAAAATTGTGTCTGCAACATAGGGTTACCTATGTAGAATGTTGTTGACCCCAAGAATCTCTTAGCCAACATAAAATCTTAAGGAAACAATGGAGCAAAGAACAGATTGTCCTATAAAAAATGCAAACAAACAAACATTATTATGTGTTTTTAAGATATAAAACAACGGATTTAGCTGGGCACTAAAGTAAATAAATGTTTGCAATATTTTTATTGTTAATCCAATGAAGACGACAATCAGCATTTTGCTTCCCTGTAACAAAAGAGTGGTGAGGTATGATCTACTTGTCCCGATAGTGTAATACACTGGATTCAATTTTATATGAATGAATGTTCATTCAAACAATTCCAATATAAATAAAATAATTAAAGAGCAAAATAAAAATAAGGTATTGGCAATAGATACAATTAAAATCTTTGCTTATGTTATAGTAATATATTCATTTTTTTACATATATTTTTATACATCACTTAAATATGTTACGAATCATGCATGTAATTATGCACATCATAGATACAAAACTTCATCATTTAAAAGCAGCAAGACATCACCACTTGTAGTAATTCCAACAAAATAGCAAACCAGTTTACATATAAACATCTACAAAACATCATACATCCAACAACATATATACCATATACTAAAGTTGGGCCCTCAAATCAGATTATTGTTGTAAAGATACCAAAAAATATATTGTATGAACATCTACCTTGAAAAATACAAATATACCAATATATCTATGGATATGTGTTTGAAGAAATCGGCATGCAGTTCGAAGAACCCAACATATGTCCACTAAAACTGAAGTCAAAATAAGCAACAATGGAGGCAAATGCAACATCTACCCAACATCGAACATTCAACAATATCTATACCCTATACCATTCTTCAGCTAAAAACGCAACAGCGTAGACATCCTTATTCCAGAAAGCAAAACAACAAACTAAGATCCATTAAAATACTCAAATTATAAACAACATGCACCATCAACCTTTGACAAAACTTTAATGTCGAAAAATAACACAGATACTTGAAGAAAATGCAGTTGAAACTGTGAAGCATAGGTTGTACCGAAAAAATAAAACCACCTTCGAATATGAAGAACGAAGCAACGATGAACATCAACCAAGGAAAAGAAACATCTTCGATCTCTCTACCAACAAAAAAAGAAATTCAATTAAATAACAAATGGCTCCATCACCATTCACAATAGCTATATCTAATACCCATCGTTGGTGAAATATTCAATAACTTCAGCCGCGAGAAAATTCAATCCTAATAGAGCCACCTTAACATACACGATTAGACATGCAGATCATACAAAGCATCCAAACGTACAAATAAATTGAGAGTTTTCCCTACAATGTCTGTAAAATAAAGGATATATGTAACAAATCATTAGACGGACACCGCAAGTAAAAATAGATAAATAATCTCATAACATAAACATATCCATCATGACATGAAACACATGAATACTTAAAATTTCCACATGTGAAGAAAATCATAAAGCATAAGCAAGAAAAGAAAGAGGGATACACATACCGTTGGAAAAGGAGGAAGTTGTACACAGGAAGCAGATAGACCTGCAAATGATGAAAAGGTCGATCCCGAATAGAAATGAGACGAAACATTGGGGGAATGACCAAACATAATAAAAAAAAGAATATAGCATCTTCTACCTTTCTCACTCAAGTACCCATCTCAAGTAAGACATAACGATAGTTATACGGGTAACATTTCCTAAAAGCAATGTCAATAAGGACAAAGGGAAGAAACACAAACTGATGGAAAAATAGCATACACCTAACCCCAACAAGTGGACCGACTCCCGGATCTACAGATGAAGGTGCATCTCGCATGCTAAGAAACGAGGCAGGAGCACATATGGAAAGGGGGAGAGCCAGGCATGCGAGGAGGGGGGTAAGAGGAGAGGCAATGGAGATATTGAGAAGGTACCACGTGTCTAAAGCTGGGGTTGAGGACCCAATTTTAGTATAGAGTATAGATAGATGTAAATATTATTTTCATTGTATAAAGAAAGTGCATAAATTATAAAAAACTATATAAATAATGTAAAAGTTATAGAAAATATTTATGTAAAAGAACATTAAATACAATATATTTATATTGGCTCTGACCATGTGGATTTGCTTGTCTTCCTTAGTGGTCGATGGCTGCATAATGTTTCTTATCAAGAAACAAATTGCCTCGCTAAGACACATTTTAAGGCCATCATGAAAATAATATCTTCATTGCCTTCACAAAATAATAGCTTAGTTTATAGCAAACTCATAAACTAACTGTAAAAAGAGGTAAGGGATGTAAAGAGCTAAAAATCTTAGAATTAATGCTTGTTGCAGATGCTTTTCTGCCAATCATAAAATGTAAGATAATATTTATACTTCAATTATGATGATCACATGGTTATATTCAATGGAATTAGTAAAGGGAAAAAAGTAAAATATAAAAATACTGATATTGGAGTAGGACATTATGTTCTTTGTAAGAAAAGTAAATCAATTAGTTAGAGGTACAACACAACGATGTAATCCAAAAATGGAAATTACATGAACAACGATTATCGCTGCAGTTTTGCAATACATAACAGGAGATCAAAAGACATTAAAAAACCCAATAAACAACCATGAAATGTTAATAAAAAAGAAAAATGTATAAATTATAAGTTTATGAAATTATCAAGTACATATTTTTATATACTTTCAGATTATTCATATTAAATTTGGTTGATGCTGCATAATGTTTTTTATTTGAAGAAATCAGTTTGCCTCGCCAATCAATAATTTGACCATAGCATGTAAATATTATCTTCATTGCCTTCATATAGTAATAATTTAGCTTAAAGAAAGTGTATAAAATATAAAGAATATATATATATATATATATATATATAAACACTGTAAAAGATATAGAAAATATGTATTTAAGAGAATATTAAAGAAAATATGTTTATATTGCCTATGACCATATTGATGAATCCACATTTCATCATCTTTATTCTATCATTTTGGCACCAAAAACTCTAGCAAATGCCTGTAAATACCTTTAATTTCATCATATTAGCATTCATGCATGTGCATCATATTAGTGTATAAAATATTGTAATTAAAGTCAAAATTATAGAATAAATAAAAGAAAAGAAAAAGAATAAAATATTGTAAATATTTTATGACCCGAAACCCCGAGACCTAGGCATCTTGATGAATAGGTCGACAAGGAATAAAGTAGGGGGAGATAAGGGCCAAAATACAGTGTAAATACCTATACTCTTTATTCATTCTTTATTCATTTTGGGACCTATTTTTGGTTCCACTTTTTATACATCAAATAAAGAAACTTTGTACATGAAAGTTGTAGCTAATTTTATATAGAAAAATACAAAATTGATTTCACTGAAAAATAATGTATAGATAAAAAGTTATGGTCTGAATAAAAATCCAGAATCCCAACTTCCCAGACCCGTATCTCACAACTGACAACTCCAAATGCAGCATACTCACCTTTATTTGTATATAGAACAAAATAAGCCATTTAATGGCGGTGGTTTCGCATTTGGCGGAGCTACGGTTTGAAAGTTGAGTTTTGGACCCCCGTTGTATAGTGTACCGAATAAAATATTCAATTTATTCTTTATTCATCATTTATTCATCTTTATATTTTTATAATGTTGTAAATATTAATTATAATATATATGTGCATTAAAATCAAAATAAAAACCTAAATAAAACTTAAAATAAAATACATACATATTTGATACATAGGTATTATACCTGTACTTATATCTATGTAAAATATACTTCTATTTTATTAATCATACAAATTATATCAGAAAAATAAAATAAAAATATATATGTGTATATAAAAGTATTTTACAATTTTATAAAATAAGAAATAAAAATAATAAAAGTAAAATATACAAAATAAAAATAAAGTAATAAAATACATAAGTATTATAGGGGTATAAATGCAAATTTGTAAAAATATACCTCTAAAAAATAAATAAAAATCACAATAAAATAATTTATAAAATAATAAATATTTTTTTAAATAACCTAAATCTAAATAATTCATTTATTATTTTGAAACGAATTTACAAAACTTTTTTTGAGGGCTTTTTCCTGGTTGGTCCACGTGGACCAACCAGGTGGTCTGGGATGTTGACCAGCCGGTCAACTCCCTGACCATAGCCCTGTGCCCTTGTCAGAAGTCGCTGCGCCCCTCTCTTCTCGATTTTTTCGCCGTTGATACGTTGCTCGAGGGTGATGAATACCCATTCATCACTCTTTATTCTTCTATTTTAGCTACAAAAACCTTTGCAAATACATGTAGATATGTGTAAATACCAATAAATACCAAAAGCATGCATTGTGTAAAAACCTATAATTAGCATGTTTTTGTGCACAAAATAAAAGAATAAAGAGCAAAAAGAAAAAGAGGGAAATATTTAGAATAAATATTGAGCAACCTAACCCAAGGGAGGGCTCAGCATGGGCCTGACCGCATAAGAGCCAAAGTAGAGGGAGATAGGGGCTCACTTTTGTATATATCTGTAAATACATTAAACTATATATTTTCCTCACCCAAAAATATGTTGTACATATTGTGTGTATATTCTATTAAAAACAAAATAAAAAGATAAAAATCAAAAAGACAAAAATACCCCTTCACCATGTGTATAGACCACACTCTTGTATTTATTTAACTTTGTAAATAAATTCATTTATTTTCTAAAATTTTTGTAAATATTCTATGTCACATTTTGTAAATAAAATAAATAAAAAGAAACAAAACAAAAATCAAATAAAAATCACAAAATCAAAAATACAAAAAATACATTGTATTTATACCATGTATATAAATGTATATATTTATTTATTTCACCCTTGTATAAAAGTGATAAAAATAAAATAAAAATATTCTTTCCATATTTCATCTTGTAAATAAATAAAATACAAAATGAGCATAAAAACACAAAAAAATAACAAATAAAAAAAAAATCAAAAATAAAAATCCATATAGTGTACATATACCTATATATAGAGCTAACCTATTTTTATTTCCAAAAATTAAATAAAAATCACCAAAAAATAGAAAAAAATAAAAGAAAAATATTTCATGTTTTGAGTTTTATTTAATTCGGCCTATTTCTACCCTTAAAAAATAAAACAAAAACTCAGCACACGTGGCCGCCCCTGATTGGGCCACGGGGGAATGTTGACCCCGGTCAACTCCCCCGCGCCTCCTTCCTTTTCTGGCCAACGCGCGCCGCGCCCTTCTTCCCCGATTTATCCACGCGCGTCCAGCCTGTCTTCCACTCAACCCCCGCGCCCATATTCTTCGCCGCACATCCCTCTCCCTCGCCGGATCTTCAGCCATCAAATCGACGCTTTCCTTAGCCGTCGAGCCTCAACCCTAGTCGCCCGGTCACGCTATATATCCTTCCCCTCCGCCGCCCTCGCGCCGCATCTTTGGACCCTCTCTTCCTTCCCCGTGACCTCCATTGGCTCCGCCTGAGTGACAGCGAGCGTCAGCCTTTGTTGCAGTGAGGCGAGGAGGCGATTCCTCTGATCCGGCGTAACCTCGCCGTACTTGCTCCGCCGCCGCGTCGAGCATCGAGCTTCAGGCCTTGACGCCCTTCGAAGCTACGACCCGGAGATAGCCCATCTCCAGCACAGTCTCCAGCATCCATCAGGTAACCTTAGTTCTTTCCCATTTAGCGTAATTTCCGATTTCCCCCAATTCCGACCTCCGACGCATATCTCCGATTCCGACCACTCCGATCACCCATCTTCCAATCCGACCCGATCAGCACCTTCACAACCTCCTCACGCACCTTCTACGCACCTTCACTCAACCCAGATCGCACAGGATCTGGGAATCGAGCTCCATCACCGTCGCCTCGCCGGAGCTCATTCGCCACGCCGCACCGTCCACCTTCACGCCACCTAACCGGGTCGAGGCACTTTGCCCTCGACCCGCGAAGCTTCTTGACTATTTTTCAGGTCCAAAGGAGGTGTCTGAGCCTCCTTCCCAGTTCAGCCAGGAGCTTCGAGCAGCCAGGTCTCGCCGGAGCCCCTCCAGGGTTCGGTTGGACCCTTGGCCATCACCAGCAGCTGCGGGCAGTCACCAGGAATCTTCTCCGACCTTCAGGCGCAGCTGAGGAGGACCGGAGTACACGCAGGAGGCCGGCGAACTTCGCCGGCGTCGAGTTCTTCCTCCACCTTCCAGAGCCGTCCGATGAGGTCCTCGCTCCAGATCTAATCCTGAGCGTCCATCCTTGGAGGAGCAGTAGCCGTTGATCTATCTGAGATCTCATCTGGGCCGTTGAGCAGCGAGGTTAAGCCACGACGTCTCTCAGCCGTTCGATTATACACGTGGCTGAACCTCGACCACCCGATCTGAGCTCGGTTGCCTTCGAAGAGCCACATCGCATCTGCACCGTCCGATCAACCACGTGGACGCACGCCAGCCGTCGGATCAGCCCAGCGCTTCCATAGTCAAGGGCGCGTTTGTTCTCCGCCGTCCGATCATCCACGCGTCATCATCTGGGCCGTCGCTATTAATAAAGGGGTAAATATCATAGACCCCCCTCTGTTTGTCTTATTTCAGTTCAGTCCTGTAATTTTTAATTCTAGTTGTTTATTTTCTGGGTAATTTGCATCAAGGACCTCGCGCTTTATTTGAATTACATTTATACCCCTGCCAGTAGAGACCCACGTGCTTCGTCACGTGTTTGTTGGGTTATTTGCAATATATGCCCTGTTGTTCTGGATGTTAATGAATGCATGAAATGTTTTGTTTATTTGCAAATATACCCCTGTGAGCATTGATTTTGAACATGTGCGAATTATTTTTGGGTAAATTGCATATAAGCCCCTGGACTTTTGGTACTTGTTACCAATAAGCCCTCGGAACTTATTTTTATCACATTTAGGTCCTTGAGTGCCCCAGACACGTGCTTGGCACGTGATTTCTTGGGTATTTTGCACCAGGACCCCAGAACTCTTGGGTATTTGCACTTAGGTCCCTGTGCACAGTGCCCCACCTTTATTTTTGAATAAAATATCAAACGACCTCCAAATCCAATGAAATTTTGACACATGGCTCCTGCCATGGTGTAGGAATTTCTATGATTTTTGGAGACATTTCTGATTTCATTTATTATTTTTAAAATTTCAAAAACCCTTATTTTCGCCACTGTTTGACTTTAAAAATACCAAAAAAATATAAAATCACCTTTAAAAATTCTAAAAAAATTAGGTAATGTTGTTTACTGGTTGATTGATTTTCGAGCCAATTTTGGCCACTTTTCATCACATAAAAACCATAAAAATTGAAAAACCCCTAAAAACTCATAAAAATTGTAGTAAATAAATTAAAAATCCAAAAACAATAATTAGGGTGCCTAAATTTTCCTTATTCTTCATAGAATATAGGAAAATTACCTTTAGGGCTTTTTGAGATCCAAAATTATTTTATTTTTGGGTCTTAAGCCTTGCTGGACAGTACCCTACATTCTTTGCATTGTTTGATTTTTAATAATTATTTTATCCATTAGAAAAATTCCAAAAATTCACCAAAAACAGTAAAAAACCTAAAAAAACCTAAAAACCAATTTTCTGGAATTTTTGCATCATTTGTGTGTCTTGTATAAATTGTTGAAGTCCCCTTGCATTCATTTTCTCTCATTTTCTCATCCTTTAAAAAATCTAAAAAAAATACAAAAACAAATAAAAACCATAAAAAAAGACTTTTTGGACTCTGACTACATCGTAGGCCGCAAGGCCAATCTGTGCTCCTTGAGTTCGACCCTGGGAGCTATACCAGGTTAAACCCAATAGCTAGACCGCTCTTTCTTGTGCTTGCTTGATTGATTGATATCTTTGAGTGGTTTATTTTCTTGTTGATCGATCTTCGAGGGATTGAGGTCGCAACGACCTAGCATACCTGTTATTTATCTCCCTTGATCTCTCGTGATCTTTCGGTCATCAGAATGGCGCCGTTGCCGGGGAGCACGGCTTTGTAGTCAGTTTTCCATTTTGTCTCTCTCTATATTATTGTTGTTTTCTGACCATTCTCTCTCTTTGATTTTTGTGCGAGGTACTACGTGGAGATCTTAGAGTATACTTTTTGAGGACCCGCACGGGAAGAGGAGCAGGAAGAGAGAGAGAGGAGCAGAGATTTTTAATTTCAGAGAGAGAGAGAGGACATTATTCTTGTTGTAATAATTTAGGACTCAGACTCTGGACATTTGTGGACACTTGTAACATTAGCGGGTCTGTTTCGCCGAGCACCGGTGTGCTCGGGGGACCCATCTGATTTTCGCGGCTTTTATCGTGGTTTTCATAGCTAGCTGCCTTTTCCGGTGTTTACGCGGTTTTCCTCGAGCCCTTAGATTTAGGAATTTATGTTGATTGTGACGTAGATTTTTAAGGCCCAACACCTAATAGAATATCTGTTCCTATAGAACATAATTGGACCTTAATAAAATTCATTGAAAAAGTTAGTGAAATTGGATTTGAGACCACGTGCCGTGAGGAGTCACATACAGCGCTGGCAGGACCCGTTGTGGCGGGCACCGAGTGACTCCCAAGATCGGACTCCGGACTCTATTCGATTAGCTAACTATTGTTCTTCACGATCAATAGAAGTTGCTCATCTAGGATTCGGTTTTTTCCCGCTGCACCATTTAGGTAGTTTTATTCTGTCTTTAAATTCTGCGCGGATCACTTGCATGTAGAGTGCTGGAGACAAGGTACGCATTTCTTTCTCTGCATGCATCATTGATTTCTTCGCGCATTGGCTTTTTCGTCTTCTCCCTCTGTTTTTGACTTAATCATCAGGAGAATCGGAAAACCGTTAGGCCGCTTGTATTTATTTTGAAAAAATTAAAAAGAAAAACAATAAAAATTGGGACTGGATAACACTATTGACCCTAAAAGACACTCACCATAAAAATTTGTCTTGGGGAGAGCAACCCCCTCATTGTTTGGTTTGATTGTGCGAGAGAGTGACCCGAACACTAGGTAAAGCCCTCCGGTGCTCATCTCGACTGATTACCGACTCTTCTGTGCGGGACAGTCGGTTGAGAGAGTATCGGGTATCCCAGCAGGTCACGTAATCGCTCTGATATCTTGGATGTTCACCAAATAAAATTGACAAGATAAATTGACCGATCTTTCACGGTCTTCACATTGTGTTGCGTTGGTGAACCAGGGGTTTGCTTGCGATCATATTTTCTCCAGATCCCATCCGCCCAACTCGCCAAGATCAAGATGATGGGCAGACGATCTCTTAGGCAGCCTCTGGCTGCACCACTTTCAGGCGCGTCTACTCCATCATCTAGGTTGGCCCGTGAGAGTCGAGACCAGCTCTCCGGGCCCGAGTTCGAATCCACCCTGTTCCCCCTCGATCCCCTTTCTTCTATTCCTGAGAGACATGAGCCCGAGGAGAGACGAATTCATTTGACCGAACCTGAGTTGGGCTCTTCTGATTTTGCAGACATCCCTATGGCTGGAGCCGGTAGTTCAGACGATCGCCAGCCCGAACATTTTGTCTTAGACCAGGGGGCGATCAACTCCACCCTGATCGCGTCGTTAGAGACAGTTCAGAACCAGTTACGCGATCAGGGGGCATTCATGATAGAGATGAGGAGGGAGTTGGAGAGACTCCGAAGAGAGCGAGAAGAGCCGAGCGAGCCAGAGGACATCCCTGATGCTGATGCAGAGGCAGCAGCCGCAGCAGCAGCAGCCGCAGCAGCGGCAGCCGCCGCCGCAGCAAGACCGATGCGGGAGCTTCACAACCCCGGATCTACACTGATGCACCAGTGGGTAGTGATTCCTGCTATCGTGGGGGATTTCAAGTTCCCTCCGAACACCCTGCAGATGCTTCCTCATTTTCATGGACTCGCCACTGAGGAACCACACCTCCATCTACAGGAGTTCTTGATGATCTGCAGCACTGTCCACGACCGTCGTGTGGACCAAGATACGATTCGAATGATGGCCTTCCCTTTTTCACTGGCAGATAGAGCAGCCGCCTGGCTGAAACATCTAGGGAAGTTTGTGTACACCTGGGATCAGCTCCGCACCGAGTACTTGAACAAGTACTATCCACTCGGGCGGACGAATGCAGCGAGGGCCCTGATCAACAACTTCTCCATGCAACCTAACGAGCAATTTCATGAGGCATGGGAGAGGTTCAGAGAGCTTCTGGATAGATGCCCACACCATGATATCTCGAAGCCGAACCTAGTTCAGAGCTTCTTCAGTGGGCTAACACCAGAGCTTCAGGGTCTGGTGAATGCTTCTTGCGGCGGGTCCTACTTTGCCAAGGACCACAACCAAGTCTGGGCCATCTATGAGGAGATGTCCGAGAATTACATGGTGATGTCCCAGACTCGGTTGTACACACAGAGATCTCAGCAGCCGCCAGGACCCGTGCAGTATCAGCGGATAGCACGGGTTGATGCAGGTCCTTCCAGTTCGTCCACAGTTGCAGCCGCACAGGCAGAGTCGGCCGCTGCGGACATGGGGATTATTAGTGAGAAGTTGGACCGCATGGAAATCATCGAGAAGAAGCAGTGCCAGGGCATAACTCAGATGGAGGAAATGGCACAGACTCTGAGCGACATGAAGACCCAGCTCTTGTGTCTTCAGGAGGCACAGACGGCTCCTCAGCCCCGTCTTCTGTCGCGAGGCGATTCCGGCGGCAGCCGCAGCTCGTCCCAGCGCTCCAGCTCCTTGCAGCAGCCTAGACAAGTTCACCTTGTACAGGCGGAGCCGTACCAGCAGCAGCAGCCCTCTTACCAGGCACCACCATCTCCAGACTTACAGATGGTGGTATATCAGCCGGATCAGCCTCTGGATGTACTCCCACCCGCCCCATACGATGCAGAGCCGTTGATGGATGTCAACGGAATTTGGTATGACCGTCCTCAACCTGGAATCCGACGAGACCATCCCGGATTCAGGTGGGGGAATGGGGGTAACCAACCCCAGCAGCAGCCAGCCGGTCAGGGAGGGCAGTACGCCCAGCAGAGGGATCACCAGCAGCACCCAGCACACCAGCCATCATCATTCGTATCTCGTCCCTATCAGCAGCAGGGACAGAATTGGAGACGTGAGCAGCAGGCTCACCCGCAGCAGCATCCATCCTCTTACCCCTCTCAGCCACAGCAGCACCATGTCCAGCAGCCTCATTACCAGAGAGGCAACCCGTCGGGCTCCCATGAGAGCCCCGCCATGGATGATATAGCCCGCCTCTTCACAGAGCAGCAGGCTACATTTAGACGGGAGATGGACGAGTTCCGCCAGGAGATGCGGGACCTGATGAGAGGGAAAGCCGCCATCCCTGCACAGATAGAGCCTAATCCGAATAATTTGAAGAGGAAATCTGAGCAGGTAGTTCACACTGAGCCTACCACTTCTAGTGACTCATTTGATGTTATCTCGTCGGATTTATTTGATGCTGATTTTGTCACACTTAGGAGCGGTAGAAGACCAGCAGGAGGCGCCTCATCTGAGCGACCACACGAGGATTCATCTAGAGCGCCAGATGAGGAAGAGGAGAGCGGTACTGAAGCCGCACATCCTGATGAGGGTGGTACTGATGCCACCCGAGATGCTGATTTACCCGGCGGTACTGAGGCCGCCATTTCACCACATCGAGGAGGTGGTACTGACGCCACCAGGAGAGCCGAGCCAGCCAGCGGTACTGAGGCCGCAAGACGTCTAGTTGTAGAGCCAACTAGAGGTGGTACTGATGCCA